>JANVCT010000050.1:18044571-18057656 GCA_026770115.1 Aviceda subcristata
AACTCTATCCCAGCGGAAACCAGGACATTTTGAAAATTGTCGATCTTCTCCCAAGAGCGGCAAGGAGCAGCGGCAGGTGGCCAGCGCGGCGTGGCCCGTGATGGCGCTGCTGTCGCCACGCTTCGTGCCGCAGGCCGGGCGGAGGGGAGCGATGGAGCCCCCCTCCCTGCGGGCACGGCTCGCCTGCCCCGAGGCACGCTACGCCCAGACCCCCAGGCAACCGCCCTTCGCTCCTCTGGGGCGAGTTCTTCGTAATTACGTCTCCGTAATGATTTCCTTCTGCGGCACGGCGGTAGGGAGGCTGCCCCCAACGCCGCGGGAGTCGTGCGTTACCTCCTGGTGCTCGTGAAAAGCCCAGACGGACGGGGGGGGGAGGAGAAGGACCCCAAGGTGTGTTCCTTCAGCCCCTCCTGCCTGACACCCCAGCCCTGGTTTTGTGATGGTCAAGTGTCACAGGGGACCAAGTTACAGGGCGAATCAAGCTCTATATTTAGGAAGAACAACTGGAAGCTATGACAGGAATTCCCTTTTACACTTCGCTTCTCAGCCGAGTCCCGCTCCAGCCTGGAGCAGCTCCCAGTGCCGTCCGGGCTGAAAGCATCGGAGCTATTTCAGACGCACTAAAAGGCTCGCAGTCGACACCTCAGCGGGTGGAGAAGGTGCCTCTTTCAGCATCGAAAGGAGGTGCACGTACTCTTGACGGTTTGGAGCTTTTCTTATATACGTAAATAAGTAAGCTGATCTCGAAGGGGTCAACTGGAAACTGGAAAGACCCTTACGAAAACTCTTTAATAACTGCGGCGAGGTGACTACAGTAGTTGTGGGTTTCTGCTTATTTTAATGTCTCGTGCAGCGTATCGGCGTGTTCAGAGCAGATCGTTATAGTTATTGCTTCATAGTCCGTGGGGATCTTTAAAGACTTAAACCAGAAAGAAAACCCTGGTGACTCGTAAGAAGCGTTAACTGTGTGTTAGTTCGAATACTGTAGTACGTAGGTACATGCTTACTGTTTTCTATGCGTTTCTCATGCCTAGTGAAATGTTACACGGGGGTTTCGGTGGTGAGGGAGGTGTTCTTTCACTGGAAGCTGAACTGTAGCGGAGACAACTGCGTTGCAGAAAATACGATTGCATTTGCCGAGAGCATGCAGTAAGTTTTTGTGCAGCAGGCTGGGCGCTGCAAAGCCGGGGTTTCTCTTCTGTCCCTGTGCCAGCCGGGTCTCGCCGTAGTGTAGTTCCTGCCGAAGCCTTTTAATAAGAGAATTCACTGCAGTTCTGTGTCCAAAATTCCCGTTGTGCTTGATGCCGTGAGCGCGGTGGGGGAAAGGACGGCTTCCAGCTGGGGGGGGGGCTCTTTCTGTCCGTGTGCTTCTGTACATCTCCTGTGCGGATTCCAAAAGGTGGCATTACGGTATCTCACCGTATTTAAAGCAGATCGAATCAGTCAGCTTCTCATCTTGCTGCAGCCCCGTCAGAAATTATTTTTAGCAGAGGGACAGCAGATAGGTCCTTTGTTTTACAAAGTTTCTTTCTAAAACGCTGTTTTATTCCGCCGTAGTAGCCCTGTATTTCACAAGTAGTACTTTTCGTGAGTACTTTTCACTGCGAAGCAAGGGAATTTTCAGGGGAAGTTTGGCATAAAACAGCCCCGAACTGAGCTAACATGGCCCTTGCTTTCTACGTTTGGCTCAGCATGCAGCCCATAAAAGGTAAAAGGTAAGGTGCGGGGAGGCCAAAAAAGACACCGGGGAACACAGGCTGCGTGCGTCTGCGTTCCTCTGGGCGCATACATGTGAAATTCTGCCTTGGAAATGCGGGTGAAGAGTGATTTTTGCAAGTTTGCAGAGGTGATTGGAATGCCAGAAATAATTTAATACAATCAGTGCAGCACTCTCGGCTGTCTGGCTGAGATGCGTGGCAAAAAAGAGCCAAGGAATTTACAAAAATGAACTAATGACTTCAGTAATAAATGCACCGTGTTTTCCTGTGGCCGACGGTCGGTGTTGCCCTGGAGGGAAGCGCAGGGGAGGGCGGGAATGGCAGAGAGCCAGGGAAGATTGTCTATTTTTACCCAGCGGCGTGCTGCTGCCCTGATTTCTCCGGCGGTAAGGAGGACGACGCCAAGGGGCCGAGACCCCCCTCCTCCCTCCGGGGGAAACCCTGCACGACGGTATCACGCGGCCGCCCTTAGGACCCGCTGTCTGACTGCAATCCTTTTGCGACTTTGCAATCGCTTCTTGCGAGCCCGGAGCCCCTGACTGAACAGTCGGGCAGCGCTGTTGCTGCGCTTGTTTTGAAGCCGGGATCCGGTGTAAATCCTTCCCTCTTTAGCTCCAGGTGGCCCAAGAAGCGGGTGCTGGCGGTTTTTTTTGCAATGCACAGGCACGCGAGGTGGAGAAGTACATCTTAGCGTGAATTTCCTTGTGGCAGCTTTTAGAAAGTAGATTCCTGGTGCTTTAAAATGTTTTATGTGAATTCCCTGTGCCTTTGTTTCCATTTTTCCTTCTGATTAGAAAGAGGAGAAAATGATAAAAAAAATTAATTAAACTTTTCCGTATTATGAGTTCCGTCTTTCCAATAAACCGGGGGATTGTTTTGTATTTACGTTTGGAATACAACCACTGGTTAACAGCACAGCTATTTCTATGCATAGTAAAGATTTTCAAAAAGGGAAGAGAGAGTGCAGTAAATCCTTTTGGCTTTTTGAAATCTGTGCAAATTTTGTCATGAACTTCAGTGGCCAAGATTTCATCCCCAAAAGTGAATCCTAAAGTTTTTAAAACTACAGATTTAAAGCCCGTGTGAGGATATGCAAGAGCAAGTCTTCCATGCAGTTCCAGTGACACAATTCCAGGCTGGTATTCCAGGCTGAGACCAACCTACAACTCATTTATTCTTTTCTTTATCGCCTCCGCGTGGCAGTTGTACTCTTTGGAGTACCAGAGGCTTGGACACACTTTTGATTTCTCAGTGTATTTCTACTATTCTCTCCTATGTCATTTATTACTTTTCTCAATATTTTCCTTCCCATCTCAGGTTAAATATAGTAGCAAAAATATGCTGTACTTTGGTTGTGATCAATGAGTTCTCTGGTGAACTCATTTCTCACCTTTCAGTATTACTCTTATTTTGTATTATAATGGTTAAATGACCAGACTCTGATGAGGGTCTAGTCCAGTTAAAATCTTAATTCTCAGTGAAAGAATAGAAGGCTGAGGTGGTGTTTCAATTAATCTGATAATAAAATTTCTTGCTTTTTTTTTTTTTTTTTTTAACCTTTATAGAATCTTTTGACTTGGGTGTATTTCCCTTTGTTACTGCATATTGATACTGTGTCAGTCCATATTTCTCTGCCTGCATAAAATTGTACGGAAATCTCTGTTCTTTTTAGCGTTACTGCTAAAGAATACTGATGCATCTATATGTTCTACAGCTTCGAAGAGAAGCTACTTTGTGCCCTAGCAATTGTCAAAAAGAACTTTAGATTTTGACCATCTTGATCATTTTCAGTCTATAGCCATTAAAGATTTGCAAGGATTTGTGATTCAGAAGATGGTTTTGTCTCCATTTATCAATGTTTTATGGCAAGTTATGCTTTATTTGAAAGAAGGTTTAAACTGAGAATTTTAATAAATCCCACATACATACTGTGACAGAGATAATCATACATTGTTTATCCTCAAATGCTTCCCTTAATTCTTACTGGTTATACAATGCCATTAAGGTTTGGGAGATTCCTTATCTCTACTCATTATTGTTTTTAATGTGACAGAGAGAGCTCCATTTGTGGCTATGAAAGATTAATTGGAGAAGCTCAGGTGTTCTGTCTCCTTATGACACGCAGAAGGAATAACTAAGCAACTCTGAAACCGAGATGGAAAGAGGAGCTGGGCGGGTGAAATGGATGCCTGTCAAGAGGCAGCGCGGGTTAAGTTCTAGCTTATCTCCCTTAGCTATCAGAATGTCAGAGCCTGTAACACTTTCTCATTTTGCTTGCAGGGATAAGCCTCTGTCTTAAAAATGTCAAAACAGCCGGCGTCACATGTCAAAGCCATTCAGGTAAGAGACAGTATTTCTGTTTCTAATATAATAAAATAATAAATCTCAACCTCCGCTGCTTGGCAAACTGCATTTTGCTCATATAAAACACCGCAGAAGTGCTAACTGGGGTTTATTCTTTTAGAGCGAAAAGCTTGGTAGGTGTGAAAGCACTGAAAAAGTTTGACCTGAAGAGCATCTTATGATCTGAGCTGATAAAAAACTGGATCAGATAGGTTGGCTGAGTGCTTGCTTGCATGCTCTTTCCAGTGTTAGGTTATGTCTGTTGGTGGGTCAGCTCAGCAAAACAGGGTGATAGATCTGCATAACTGATCAGCTTTATGAGTAAAACTAAATCTTGCAACTATTAGGTTTTCCATAGAGTTAATTTAATGCTGGAAGAATTCCAGGCTAAAAAGATGGCATAGGTATTGAAGATTTTTATGTCTGCACTCCTTTAGGAAAAAAAACCCACAACTTCCAGTATTTGTTTAAGCAGCGTTTTGTTTAAATGCCAAAGTAAAATGAGAGGGATGTCGATGTTTTCATTTCAAAAATTCTCGTATGTCACATACCTTCGTAAATGGCATATGCTCATAAGGATGAAGTTGGTTGTTACACAATTGTAAAAGAAACAGCCGGACAATTATCCCAACATCCTCGTGAATTAACATAATGAAGAACGTATTTAGCTCATGCTATCATTGATTCTTGTCAAAAGGCCAGAATACCTCCTGCACTGCAGAATTTTGCAGAATTTTACGGAATTTCCATGTATTTTGTAAAATGCACTTGCAATGAAATTTTACCACACATTCAGGTTCCCTTGAAATTACGTAAGAAACACGAAATGGAATTTCTAAAGTCTGATCTGTCTTCTGTTTCCTCAAGATAATACTAAGTCAATGGATTGGAGTATCAAGAAGATTAATTACCCAGTGGCTAGACAGTCGCAAGGCACTGTAAAAATGCTAATTCACTTTATCATCATCAACGCTACTGGAACAGCCATGCAAACTACTGTACTAATTCAGTTGAAATTAGCAGAAGTTTGCCATTGATTTCACTCAGTTAAAATTTTCATCCCTCTTTTACAGTGACTATGGGAATGTTTGTATGATTAATGAAAAAATGTAGATAATTTATAGCCTAAAAGTATTTACATTTTATATTTAAACTCCACAGGCACATACAAACATTTTTAAGGAATGACGTTGGTTTACTTTTTGCCTTAAAGTAAAGAAGTAGTTATAGACTCCTTTTTATTTTGATGACTTTCCAACTTGTAAATGTAAAAAAATGGTTCTAGTTTATCCATTTAAAAACTGCAGTAAGTTTAAGCACTAAGTTTAATATTTTAAGAAACATTAATTTTTGCAAAGGTAATTTGAATCATGAGAGATATTGCAGCACAAACTTTAAAAAAAAAAATCTATTAAACATTGTGTCAAAGGTTGCTCCAGCAGGGAGACTTGCACTTGGATTGATGCCTGCTACACTCTGAGCACTCGAAGAACCGTGACTCAAAATGTCACATTACTTTTATACGTTGTGATTCATATATTACGATCCTTTGCTATTATGTGCTACTACAGTAGGACCGACATCCCCTGGAGAATATACATCGTGCTGCAGCAACAGAAATGTAGTGACACTATACTAACTGAAGTATTTCATGGCACTCCGTGGCAGAGGTGGCTTTTTGCTGACCATACACGATGTACGCTAAAATCTTCCCCTGCCGACAGCCACTAAATACAGATGTGGGAGAGTTAAAGGCAGCAACTGGTTCCCGAGAGTGGTTTGGGGTGACAGAGGACCAAAGTGCTGTTAATTCCTGGTCACATTTGTTGCTGGCCTCCCCCTCTGGGTGTGTAAAAGGCTGGGTACGGCTCTGGCTGAAAATTTTTCTACCTACAAACACCACTCGCGGCTTCCCCAGAGGTAAGGGTGAGGGGTTTCCGGGGGTTTTTTTTCTGAGTCACATTCAGTTTTCTCTGTAGTTCTTTTATTATTTTTGTAAATTGAATATGTTTATACCGAAGTGGCTTTCCAGCCTATTCAGCCATCCTTCTGGACAGCTGGGAATGGCTGTGGTGCCCCGAAGAATTTATCCGTAACAGTCCTCAACTCACGCATGGCTCCCTGAGTTGTATCCTACTCTGGATACCCTGTCTTTATTAAACGGAAAGAAGAACACGAACAAATCTCTAAATACCAGTTTAATCAGTTCAGACCAGCGATATATGTTGTATGTCATCCTTACGGATATTTTTCCTTCGGTCCGTCCAGGAAGACCTTGGCAGTCTACATCAGCGCGCACACCGACTCATTAATAAAACCGCAATGACATCCCGGGTAGGGCAGGCACTTTCCAAGAACAAAGGAAGATGCGAACCCAAAAAAGTTGTAATAATTAGTATGATTAAAAATAATGATCACACCTAGAAAGTCTGTCTAAAGCCATTATAATTCAGGATTTCAGGACTCTGGAACAAAAAAAATTCCTGTTTAGCATTTTACTGGGTGGGGAGCAGGCGAGGAAGAGCTCGCTGAGGCTCGTACCTCGGTCCCAGCCGACAGGTGACGAAAGCCTTGAAATGTGGTTTAAAACCCAAATCGCAAACGGTGCTGATGGCAGCACAACAGGGCCCTTGCAGAGCCGCACCAGCGTGCAGAATTGGGCCCACTCTTCGCCCCTTACACAGCCGCTCGCCCACGGGAGGGGACCGGCGTTGGGCTAAGGGGGGGGGGGGGTTGCGGCTCTGCACCCCCAAGCGCAGAGAAATTTCGTGTTCTAAAAAAACCAAGCTGCCTGGAGGTACCAGAGCCTGGCGGGGGAGACGCTTAAAATTAAAAATAGCAAAGCTGGGTTTTTCCACCCGTGAGTGAAATAACGGGTTAAGTACCGCGAGGCGGAAAATGCCCTGTCTCCTGGGAGCCGAGGAAGTGCCGGTGAAAGGTTTCACAATATCTGAACTAACGCCCAGGGAAACAGCTTTACGAAATGAATACCCAGTTGTCTACAAACTACCTGGCCCTACAGACACTTGCCAGCCCCACTGAAATGGCAGCGTCACTTTGCATAAATAAAATAACGGGAAACGGATAAATAGACTAGAGGGAGAGGTGCTTATTTCTTGGCAAATGGGTTCTTAATTTCCCCGACACTTGATTACAGCCGTCAGAACAAGCTTTTGGTTTTGCTGGTTTCGTTGCTGAAAACGGTGGGCTGTTTCCCTGGGGTTGCCCAACGCGGGGCACGGTCTGCAAGGCCACGATCTGAGCAGAAGGGTGGGATTATTCATCTCCATTTGATGCGAACCGGTCGGGTGGCGAACGACGAGAGCCGGGCGCGCCGTTGGAAGGCTCGCCGCTTCCGCCGCCTGACATCGCCGGTTCAGCCCCCCCCGTCCTGCCGGGGGGAGGCATGGCATTTGGATGACATTTCCTAGGAGCAGCTTCTCTGCTGAGATCACGAGAATAAGAATAGGCATAAATGGTGCATTTCGTTGATCACGCTGTTTGACTTTAAAAGCAATCCAGGCTGGGTCACATCGGGAGATAGATGCGGTTTAGCTCCACTTTCTGGATTTCTGCCGCGGGTGAAAAATCAGGTTGATGCAGTCGCGCGGGTGTTGTTCTGGAGGGACTTTGCCAGTTCCGACCCGTCTCAGCAGCAGACTGGGCTGGGGTGACTGGGCAAAACCCAGCAGGGGCTGGAGGGGTCGAAAAACCTTCCTGCCTCTTCCCACAGACCCTCTTCGCAACCAGGAGGCGTATTTCTGGTCTAAGGCGTTACGTTTGCAGTCTGTAGCGCCCGGGGGTAAAGTTTGTGGGTAAAATCGCATTTTAAACACTCGTGGCTTAAGTTGGCTCAGCGTGGGCTTTCCTTCCTAAGCACCCGTGATTAAATGAGGTGAGAACTGGTGTGACTGGGGGAAGGAGAGTGGGCCAGTGGTTTGGGTGTTATCGTAGGATTTGGGTGATTTACAGTTAAACGCTGATTCTGGCACTCGCTTTCTGTTTGACCTTGACCAAATCGAAGCAGACCCAGGTGCCTGAAGACACTTTGGTGTCTAGTACTCACCCATTTAGAGTCCGATGGAATCAGGGAGCACGAGAGTAATGTGCAGAACTTCAAAAGCTGTCTAGCAGCTTGGTTTTTTCCCTTTCCATCTTTAAAACGGAGATGGAAGCTCTTCTCTTTCCCACGGGAGTGCTGTGATGATGCATACATTGAAGGCATAAGTGCTGGGAAACCACGATAATGTCTATACACTCGTCCCACCCCTTTTGAGCTTTGCCATTTACCAGCTGTGTGTTTATTTATCAGTCACTATCACATGCATCATAATTTCCTTCCCGCAGGCTAATATTAACATCCCAATGGGAGCATTTCGACCTGGTGCAGGCCACCCTCATAAAAGGAAAGAACTTACACCTGAAGAAGTGGAGGATGTAAGTAAAAAAGGGGGGTTTGAATTTTTTTTTCCCCGGGAGAATCCCTGCCATTGATGGAAGAAAGCCTTTTAATCAACCTTATAGCACTGCACGCCAATCTTAGGTACCACAGCTGATCATTCGTGGAAATAAATGTCCACCTGCGAGACACTTCATATATACATAGTTCTGGCTTTGATGCCAAGGCACCTACAGGAATTTAAATTGTTTCAAAGATACATAACTCTGCTTCAACAGCAGGATGATATCTGCTGTCAGGAAAGCAAGCCAGGATTTCACCGATGGTATTTATTTATCTAGATGGGAGTTGATGCGATACAGCAGGAAAAGTTATAGCGAGGCTTGGGAAGAATATGCTACTACCTGCTGCCCCCACAGTGTGATTTCTTCTTACAGCTTAACAGTATTGGAACAGGTTTTCAAACCTGACACTTTTTGGAATATTTATCAACAAGGAAAAATTGAGTGTGAAGACACTTGCAAATTAAAAAACAGAAATTGTGAACCCATTCACCTGCAAAGGGGTGAAAATACTCCGTTTCAGATTGAATTCTGTGCTTTCATGCTTATATTTTACAGGGAGTGTTTAACACTGAGTTTTGAATATAAAATCCAATTTATACCTTAACCAACATTGATCACAAAGGTTATGATTAAAGCCAGACACCGTATTTCTGGATGATATTAAAGCATCTTATTTACCATGAACTTTTATAATAAATAAACACTAAAACCAGCAGTGGAGGAAAAAGCGTGCAGTGGCACTGCTGGTGACTCAGCCCCAAACGAGAAGGAGCCAGATCAATTTTGGACAAACCATCAGCTCCTTCTGACCTGGTACAGGCACTTAAAATGGTCACGTTTAGTTTCGCAAGAGCTAATTCTTCCTTTTCTGCCTAAATCAGACAGATTTTTTTTTTTTTTCTAAATTCTGACCTATTTGCTAGAAATAATGCTCTGTTTACAGAGAACTTTCCTGAAGAAATCAAACCCAGCCTGACTCAAGTCTTCTTAAGAAGATTTTAAAAAACCAAAACCAAACATAGGAAGTGACCTTGAACACATATTGTGGCTTTCTCCCCTGGAAAGAAATCAAAGCATGTTCTCTCTGCAGTAATTAAACTGGTGAAGGAGTGCATGTTATTAAGCAGAAACTAATATAGCATGTGTGAATTCTGGTAGTGTTTGAGAAATAAAATAAATGACTAGTGCTGACAATTAGATTTGGTTGGGTAATCGAATATTGCTTTGCTTCTCATTTATGTGAATACAATATATGAGACAGACATTATGGAATGAAAGTTCTTGGCTCCAGTTTTATAGCCAATATGCAAGCAAACCAATGGGAGTACAGACTACAGAAATGGCTCCTGTAATAGGAATAGAATAAAAACGCTACCAGTGGACTTGTCTTTTCAGTTTTCTCACCTCGTTAAGTCTTGCAATACAGCTTGTGATTCTTCAGAGCAGCTTTAGACAAATACAACTTTTGCTGACAGCACTTAGCATTTTTCACTATATTTTAAAACCTTGGCAAAGGAGATGAGGGAAGTATGGGTCTTACTCAAAGGGATGGTGGAGCCAGATGGGAACGCGTATTTTTGAAGGTCAGTGGAGTGGACATGTTAACACCAAAAGAAATGGGGGGTGGGAATTTCAGAAAATAACTCTTCTTCAGTCAGAGCATTTCCACGTATGTATTTGTTAAGTCTCGTCGTATATCTAAGTCACTCTTCAGACTTCCTTCAATAAAAGTGAAAGCCGAGGTCTGATCTCAGCTGTGATATGGGGAGGGCTGCCGCCATAAACAGCAGACGCCTGGGATTAGAAGGGAAAGCTGACATCAATTTACGGAGTGCAAAGTCTCCAAAACACGGTCACAGTTTGCACCGTTTGTACTGGGAAAGGAACGGTATTGTAGATGCCTTGAAATAATATTTTTAACACAGTATCTGCTGTGTACTAATAAGAACTAAGGGCTTGAGGGAACGGTAGTTTTTCGTGATTATTCAGATTAGCTAGCTGTGCAAGAAAACTGTCAAAGGAAACAACACAAGCTCATGGCATCTTTGACTACTGATAGAATTTTGTGCATCGCCCCCCCCCCGAAAACCTTCTGTACTCTCCTGCTGTGCTTTGCTGCTGTTTCAGGGTGGTAGATCGTTAAGCTAGCTGTTAGACAGTAGGTGTAGTAGCTGGGGCTGGATTACTGGCTGGGATTTTAAATGATCAGACAAACAATGGTATCATGTTATTAATTAGTAGTATCTTGTATTAACTAACAGTGTATTAGCTAAAAAAAGAGAAAAAGATAATACCAGTTTACTAAGCCAAGCCATATAATTGTTGCTTCAGTTTTCTTACATATTGTGATCTCTAGAAAGTTCTTAAAGATCAGATAGGAAGAAAATGTCAGTTTTCTAAAATTCCTTGTTGCTACTTGACATTGCAAAAAGTCTGCTTCCTGGTTAGCAGGTAGTCCATTAGTCAACCGAAAAAAGAGAGGTTTACTGGCCACTAGTATCTGACAGATAACTTTGGAATTTAAAAAGTTAAGTCATATATTAAGAATTGACTGTTCACAGTCAATACACCTTTCCAAAAAGGGTGGCTAATAAATCTCTAAATACTGAATTAACTCCAAAAAGCCCATTCCAAGAGGACATTCACAAAGTAATCCAAACAAGAAAATATAATTTCCTTGTGAAATTATTTGCGGTAAAGTATTAGTTCATCTCTAAACCTCCATGATTCCCCCTGTATGCCAGCTTTATAAAATACAGAACAGGCCGGAACAACCTTAAACTCCCCGCTGGAAAACTACGCCTTCAAAAGATTGCTCAGTCTAGAATAGAAATTGTCTACAATACATGCTCTACACCACCTAGGAGCAGTGGCACAGCCGAGGAAGTACCAGGGGCTGAAATACTGCGGTCCGTCGGGAAATTAGGCGAGCTGCTCGCTGTTGTGTAAGTGCTGTTATCTACCCTGTATTTTTACAGTGTCAGCAAAATAGCTGCTAGGCTATACCCTAATTCAAACACAGAATGACAAAACCCCTTCTGGTCTTGCAACTGAGGTTAAGAAAAATTAAACATCAACTCAAGCTGAGCTTGGGTGGAGCTTTTAGGGTCCATGACTTCATATCATAGCTCTTCTCCAGAGCTGCAGAAGTACATGGTGGTTTTCCTCCCCAACTGGCCAGCACCTATGAAACTGTGAAAGAAATTAGATGATAAAAATGGTTCATCTGCTTTTTTCCCTAAAATATGAAGGACCTGGGAGCTGCCTTTAATGCCCCACTCAGTTAATTTTCCGCTAATTGCCTGACACTGTAAATTCTTACTCGTTTACCAAAAGATCCACGTTCCTCTGCACTGAGCACCTTCTAATATTGTTTTCAGAACGTTTTTAAAACATTTTAGACAACAACCAACAGAATAATCTATCTCTTCCTGCCCTCCTGCCCCACTTCCCCTCAATTTCCATTGAGATTGCATTTGGTATAAAACCACCCTTTCCTGTTTCTCAAGTCGCCGACCTACACTCACGCTGGAGAGGTGGCTATTGGGCCAGTAAGGTCACTGGTATCCTTCTGTGCAGAGCGTTCCTGCTGCGGCAGAGGAGGAGAGAGACAAGAAACATCTCCCAGGAGCTAAGAAACTCCCAGGTCCTGCTGTCAACTTGTCAGAGATCCAGAACGTAAAGAGTGAGCTGAAATTTGTCCCCAAAGCTGAACAGTAGCTGGAACAAGCAGGTGAGTAAAAGAAAAGTTATTTGCATGGCTCTAGGAGAAGCAGGCTGATCCAGAAACCCCTTTGTGTCAAAAGATGGCTTTCCAGTTATTTCGGAGGACCTGGAATCACACCCCATATTTCAAAGACAAAATACAAGAAGAAAAGGTCATAATCCTTGGAATTCTCTGTTATTCCAAACACGGAGCATGTAGGAGACTCTATCCAATCGTATATGGCACCCATCAACTGGCCTAACAAAAAGTGTATTCAGCTATTAGGAATATTGAAGCCAGCTTAAAAAATACCAGCTTCTTGCTTCACGAGCACAAGTTCCAATTTTACAGAATATAGGACTTGTATTTGTACACTCTAACTACGAATGAATGTTTTACAATGCAAATAAATTTATTGCAGCGATGGACAAGTAGATCAGTATTTTTAAAAAGTATTTTTAAAACATTAGATATTTGATATTATGTCCTTTCTGTAGTTAAAAACCGACATGCTAACGACTCCGTGTGTTTGATCACACAAATGTGCCCAGTGCCACTTGTGGCACCCAGGGACTTGCTGTCTATCTACGCCGGGCTCGGAAAGATGGTAGAGGACCTTGGGGAGATCTGTGCTCCTCTGGAGTGGCAGCGGGGACCAGGCAGGAACCCTCGGCCACTGCCGACAGCACCAGACCCCACGGGCTGAGCCCTGGTCTGTGACTGGCACCACAGCTCCTACTCCGTCTTATTTCGCTCAGTGTCCAGACGGAGGTCGGCGATGAGCGGTGTCCCTCAGCGGTCTGTACTGGGACCAGTACTGTTTAATATCTTCGTCGATGACGTGGACGGCGGGG
>JANVCT010000050.1:18074260-18090550 GCA_026770115.1 Aviceda subcristata
GGTGTAGGTGAATGAGAATAGCTTAACATGAACTCAGAGTACAATTTTTCCCCTATATTGATTAATAGTTGCAAAGAATAATGATTATAGGCACACACCTTCATGAACTTAGCAGGGCTTAGTAAAGTGCCACAGAGGAAAAACATATTTTTTTTTCCCTTCAGAAGCCAGTAATTGAAAAGGTAGTAAGTACTGCAGCATTTTTCTCATTAACAGAGCTAGAAAGAGCCACTGCAGCTCCTCATCGGCAGCTTTAATCACAGCGTTTGGTATATACTGCTTGATCTTTGCTTCCCATTACGAATCACAAACGACCTCATATGCTTCCAAAGCAATTGAAGATGGGTCTGTGAAAACTTCTTATAGGGGTGACACTTTAGGTTATGAGAAGTTGGGGGGAAAACATTAATGAAAAGCAGAAAACTGAAATGAAAACTTGAATTTAATGTGAGGTAAACATATGTTACAGCCACTGTGCTTTAAGACGTGTAAGCTGTGGAGAGAAAACATTAAGGGTAGCTCCAAAAAAAGTCACAGCAGCAGTAGCAATACAAATAACAGAAAGTATATAAAAGTCTGTATAGGTTTTTTGTAATACCTTCTTGAGGTGTTATGCATAATAAGTCCTTAAAAATTCAGTGTCTTTATGAACTGCTCAGATATGATAAACTTCATGACCACTTGCATAAATCAGCTGCTGTGCCCAAGTAGCTGCAATCTCCAAATAACTGAGGGAACAACCTAGCAGCCATGCACAGTTTAATAGCACTGCACTGAGCCAAAAACCCTCCTGAGAGCTTCAGACACGTACTGGTATCTGCTCTGGGTTTTACCACTTAAACTGGTACGGCAACCATTAGGTCAGTCCAACGCCATCCTTCCTAATTGTGTTATGTCGGCTGAGTGTCCAATTTATACCTTTCAAAAATGCCACAGATTTGTTCCTTATTTGGCAGGAGATACATCTGCTGCCCTAACACATTGGTCGGAAAGACCTCCACTCGATAGCTGTCACTTCAGAGCCACTGGGCCAAACCGTCTCTCTTTTGCAAGTTCCTTTGCTGACAAAACGTTGTGTCAGTGCAGGTAACAAGAAATTCTGACAACGTTATAACACCAGGAGTGTTTTCACTTGACTGGGGTTTTTTTTTGTCTTAAATAAAAAGGTCTATGGCGGTTGACTAGCCGTGCCGTTACGCAGTACCCGATTGCGCACGCGCTGCCGAACCACAGGCAGCGGGAAGGGTCAAAGCTGTCCGTAGTTCCCCACGTCATGCTGTCTGAAGGCAGGTGTAATTTAGTTTGAGGAACAACATATGTATGAGGAAGTGAGCATATGGCTTTCAATAATTTTTTCCTAGTGAAGATAAGCAAAGTTCATTATCAGAAAGATTATTTTTATATTTCAGTGGAAAAGACATCTTTTTTGTCTTTGTCAGACAAATCTAAAGGATAAAAGTTCTGACCTTTTTTGTTTTGAAACTCTCTGTGTATGTGTATGTGCAACCTGAAGTTCCATTTTCAGCTGTTTCCCCACATATTTCAATTGCTTGTAGGTAAAGTGCAAAAAAAAAAAGGAGAAATGATTTAGTCTTGCCAGTATTTCACAGAATCACAGAATGGCTGAGGTTGGAAGGGGTCTCTGCAGGTCGTCTGGTCCAAGCCCTCAGCTCAAGCTGGACCATGCCCAGAAGGTATAAATGACAGCAAATACATTTTAAAAGGTATATGGGAGATGCTCAGATACACGAAAACTGCTACTATTATTAGAAACGTAACAGATGTGTTGAAATAATTTGCAAAAAGCATACAAGAAAGCATAGCTTAATTTAAAGTAGGCTTTTTCATTTAGTCCATCAGCTGCCACTGGGAGGGAGTCAAAGGATGAACTCCCCTCTGCAACCCAAGCCCTGTCTCTGACATCCCATCACGGTATTAATATGTTAACCCGGAGCACATTTGACTTCCTACTGCTTCTTCTGCCATCTGTGGGGACAGTGATTCCGACAGGTTATAAATATTAAAGTAGTCACACAGGAGAAGATGATCTTAGCAAGCGGTGCCCACCGAAGGGAAGCGAGGGCTGGTGAATTAGAGCAGGTCCCTTGGCAATTCGGGGTACTGCCTCAGAAAGGGCAAGACTTTTACCAGATATGTAGGAGAATTAGGGAGTCAAAGGAGATAGTCCAGCTTTATTTCAGATTCCCAGTTCACTAGAGCAATTAAAGAAGACGACATGTCCCCGGATTTACCTTCTTCCCAAGTTTTTCCTTCTGAAGATCAGCGTGTTTGTAATCCTAGGCTGATTCTGCTCCAGACTAACGAAAGTTCATGAACTCTGTCCCCTTCTTACCTTACTGAAACTGATACCCTTTCCATTCCCAGGGTGCTATTTGCTAGGAATGGCCAGATGTCATTTAAAAGTGGTGGGACCAAAAGTCTTTCCTAACTCCGTAGAAAGTCATTACCTTCGTTTCCCACTTGCACTTTGGAAGAGGCATTTTTTGACCCTTTTAATCAATTTTTTTCCAATCGGCACAAAATTTTCTCCAAGCAGCCATACCAGTTGTCCATGTGCAATGCCCACAGTATGTAATGAATGCTTTTAGTTGATTATAATCTTTAGAGTTTGCATGATTTAAATCATGCTTCACAACTTGGTTAAACAGTATCATAAAGAAAAGACCCGGTTCTCCAACTGTAACCCCCCTGTCCCCTCCCAAATAGGGGGCTTCTTGCTGCCTTTTCATAAATGTTGCACGTATGACTGCGATAGTGGTGAGTAAGAGATCTATAAATGGGTTCTGGTGAGGAGTAAACATCATGTGGTTGTTCACTTTGGAAGCTTGTTGAGTGGGAGGCATTTACTGGACCTTGGTGCACTTGCTGTAATCACCGATTTTCTGTGAAGTGCTAATAGGATATGTCTGATTTCTCCTTTGTAAAGTTACTTCTTCCAAAACAGGCTGCCTTAACAGAATCTTAGCGTTAAATATATAAGGCTGGAAACTTATATATTTGAAATATATATATTGAAATAAAGGCAGATTTTATTTAGCCCTCAGGTGATTCATGAACGGTCTTTAATTATACAATATTAGCACTGACTGTGGTCATTTTATTGCATATATGGAGATACAGCCAAAATCTGGATTCATGTCATGTTTCATCTTCTCTTGGCTAACGTGTTGTATAAGAACAGAAAATACTGACCATTGGAATTACTGGTGCCTTTTTTAGAGTAAATCTTTCGCCTGCTTGCTGTTAACCAGTTTTGGGCATATTTTCAGGGAATAAAAGGGAGATGCAACGTTAAAAACTGTAATTTTGAAGAAGAAAAAAAGCGAGATTTTGCAATTCATTAATTTATTTAGATTTATTTTTGAAGTTGCGCCTATAAGGAATAGCACATAACTCATTTCTCACATAAAACTAGCCATCGCTTTTTCCTGTGGTTAGAAAACTCGGGGACTCGGTCTGTTTTGTCCCAGAAGCTACCACTGGCATCACACCGACTGCAATCACAGCCCTGCAGGTTCTTGGACAGGGAACGGAGAAAGTCTTGAGGGCTGAAAATCCCTCTAATTCCATGATTCAAAAAAAACCCTCCTAAGCATGTGCTTATGTCCACCCTTAATCAGGCCAACATTAAGCATTTGCTGTCAAGTACATGCTTTTCTGTTTTCTTTAAAATGGCAGGGGGGCGTTGGGTATAACAAGGTTGATTGGCGTGGCAAGGGCAGCTCTGGTAGACAAGCTGCAGCAGCTGAAAGAATAACCAGGGAACATAACTGTGAGGATTATTAATGTACCGTAAGCAACCTATTTTTGAGTTTACAGACTCCCATTGATCTCTGGAGGAGTTTGAGCTCTATAAATAATGTGCCTTTGGGAGCTGGGAGAAAGAGAATTGGAGCCAGCCGGAGAGGGGTCGGAGTGGATTGGAGCATCCCGGGGAGATAATAGGGGGTCTGCTGACTGCAGAGGGAGCTCAGGTGGCAATTATAAGCAACCAGAGAGCAGAGAGCACACCTGAGAGAAAGATAATGTGATTAGCAGGAGTTAAAATAGCACTGCTCGCAAGCAGAGCGCTTCAGGCAAAGCTGGAGAGCAGTGCCCTTGGTTTTCCTCAGCACCCGCGCGCTGAGGCGAGGTTTATCGTCGTGGCAATTTGGTTGCTCCTGCGTTTGGATGGCAAGTGGCAGGGTTCTTGGGTGCTGCAGTGTGGTTTTTTGCTCCTCCTGATAATTAACTGGTCTGGTAGGTGCGTGGCCTCCTAGAAGACTGGGTTTCCTTTGACTAGAGTTGCTAAGTCTCAGGCGTGACTGGGAGAACTGGAGAGAGCAGATCTTTCGGTGGGTCCGCTGCCTAGTGAGAGTCCGGTGCCGTGGAGGGGGAAGAAGAGGGGTGCTCGCTCAGCTGGGTGGGATATGATGCCAGTTTCAGGACATCTTGGCCCTGAGGTCATAAAGGTATTAAGTGATATTAGTATTGATTTCAATGGGAGTTGGGTGTCAAAGGTCTGGGGTCTATGAGGACGTGAAGGGAGGACAAAGGAGTATCTGAAGAAATGGAGCATGTGGCTAAAAGCAATCCCAGCAGCCAGATTACTGGCATTATTAGCAACACAGTAATATGGTATATAACACCTTGTTGTCTGAGTCTGTAAACTTGCTGACAGTTCCACAGCAAAGCAGGGGCAAGCACAGCCCACAAATCCACCCCGGCCCTCGTGAGTGGAGGACAGTTTCCCTCAGGACAAATGAAGGCTCTTCCCAGACTCACAGACTGGCTTGGGAGCACCTCTGGAGACCGTCCAGTCCCACCCCTGCTCAGGACAAGGTCATTTCTCAGGACCACGTCCAGTTGGATTTTCAGTATCTCCAAGGATGGAGATTCCGCAACCTGTGCCAGGGCTTGACCACCCGGACAGTAAAAGAAGTTTTGTTTCCTATTTAGATGAAATTCCCTGTATTCCAGTTTGTGCCTGTCGTCTCCTGTCCCGTCGCTGGGCACCACTGAGGAGACTCTGGCTGCATCTTCCTTGCACCCTTATCACCGAGGTCCCACGGCGTTTGGTGTGCGCGGCGCGGGACAGCTGGTATGAGGAGCTCAGGAAATAAGGAAAGGCTAAACTGCTTGGAGAAGATGAGCATGGAGCTCCCAGGCAGGGCAGGTGTCTCCTCCAGACCTGCGGGAAACAGCCTTACTCTCCAAGGTGCCGAATCTGCTAGAAAGCTATAAAAACCATCATGCATTCCCAAAAACCAGAACGCTAAGTGACGGCTGTCCTTCGTGCCCCACGCCTGCCCGCGATGCGTTCGGAGGCAGAACGCGGCGCCGGCCTCTTCCAGCAGAAGGATCGGAACCGGCCCGTGACGCCGAGGACCACGGGACGCTCGGATGCGCCCGCTGCCCTCCGCACACCCCCTCTCCCGGTCCCCGGCTCGAGCGCTCCAGTTTAAGCGCAGCCGGCAACGTTTTATCCCGCCCCCCACCGCTGGAAAGCAGTCACCTGGCGATGCTCAGGAACACGCACCGGACAATTGGAAAGAGAACACTGGACCGAAACACACGGGGAGCGTGTGGGCAGGCGGTAATTACACGGGGGAGGGTTACACGTGCGTGCGGATCCTGGGGAGCCCTCAAATACGGCCTGAAAGTTGGGGTTTGTTTCTGAGATCAGAAAGATAAGTACCTAAAATTACCCGACTGGGAGGGAATGTCAGCTGAGACGGAAGAGCGCGTTGCCTTGCTGAATCGGGGCACGAGACAATTCCATTTTTTGATTGCTAACGGCCACAGAGGGTGTTAGTAGCACCACGTGTGGTTTTATGACCCCTTTTGTGTGGAGAATGACGCCCACTCGCTTTTCTTCCCGTCAAGTTAATTAGCTTTTGACTTCTTTATTCAAAAGCTGCCAACACTTTCAAGCAGTTAGTGTAAGCCAGGCAGGGTTTCTCTTAGGAGCACCTCCTTTCTTCTGAAAGCCAAGCAATTCCAGCTTTTTGGATGTCCCTCCAATATTTGTTCAAGTGGGTACAGCCTACACAGCAAAAACGCACTTTATGTAACACATCATGAAATACAGAAAGTTGTCTTTTGGTTTTTTGTTTTTTTTTTTCTCTGTCCTGTGGCTTTTTCTCTACTTTCTAAGCATTTCTTAAAGGTTCATGAGTTCAACAAAACTTACCAAAAATATATTCCTCCACCTCAAATACTTACATCTTAACTGGTTAAACATATAGGCTGAGAAAGTTCATGTCTTGAACTTTTGCAAGGTAATTGCAAAACCTGTTTTCCTCTGTATTGAGCTGCCTGGAACCACTGATATCAAGAGCGACCACCGATGTCTCTTGACTTCAAAGAGAAGGGGAATAGACCCTATGCTGGGCTTCAAATTAGCTGTGACTCTGCAGGAAAGAGTCACGGTAGACGGGTCAGTGGAAATTGCTCATCATTCCTCAGACAGCAGCTAAACATCCCCCCGCCTGGCTTTACATAAGTAAATAAATTAACTCCGGTGGGATTTATACAAACAGCACAGAAAATACTATGCTACCGTGTCTAGAATATTGTCTTCAGTGCTGGTCAGTCATGAAGATGAGAGCAGAAATAGGGGAGGAGTGGAGCTGTGACAAAAGTAGTTACAGGAACAGATACACTGCCAAAAGAAGGGAGGCTGAAAATCCCTGGGACTGTTCAGTTTGGGCAGGAGACAAAGAAGGAGACTCGCTGCCATTAAGGACTCTAATGGGCAGAACAGAGAGAGCAAGGGACGATGATAATCAAAGCAGCTGAAAAAAAAAATGTAAAAAAATTTAATATATACATATGTGTATATACCAGTAAATAGTAAAATTAAAAAAAAAAATTAAAAAACCAAATCTGGCAGAATTAAGTACTATTTTGATTTTTATCCAACTGATGCCTCCCTGCTACCACGCACGCTGAGGTAAAGGCCTAAGCTCTTAACAGAGCCGCGGAGTTTC
The DNA here is from genome assembly GCA_026770115.1 of Aviceda subcristata. Classification (NCBI taxonomy): domain Eukaryota; kingdom Metazoa; phylum Chordata; class Aves; order Accipitriformes; family Accipitridae; genus Aviceda; species Aviceda subcristata. The sequence continues at coordinate 18,081,253 of JANVCT010000050.1, forward strand.
ATCAGACCGAGATTTGGAGCGTGGGTGGAAAAAGCTAGTGGATCAAAAAATGTTGATTGTTGCCCAATCCCTATTCCCCGAGCTTGGTTGTAAACAAGTACGCTCAGTGAAAGCAAAATTGCAGGTGCGGGGAATATACTCCCCCTCACAACTTACGGGTTCTTTTCTGCGTGCTTTCAAAATACCTGGGAGCCCACTGATAAAGGATTAATTTCTGGTCTTGTATTTGTCACACAGGTCTGACAAGAGAAACTGAATGGATTCCAACGAATGGAGACAATTTGAAATGTTTTATACATTTGTATGAAGAGAATGAACTTCCTAACTCTGCAGTACCCCATAGGAAGCGTCTTCTTTGTACATTTATGTCAACACTTTCTTGTTGTCCATTTTGCTTAACATAGGAAAGTACTTCTGAAATCAAACAGACCACAGCAACTAGCAATGAATCTGTATATATTCAGCAATGATTTTGACCGGAGAATGGGGAATAGTATAATTTGAAATTTGAGCAAAAGTAGAATAAATACTTTTAAAAAAAAGAAAATAATTATTTGCAATTAACTTGGCTTCTTTCCTCTTGAAAAAAAATCTGTATGAACAAAAGAGGTTTGAAATGATTTGACAAAATGCAGAATAAATGAGGAATGCAACGTCTAATTTCCTGTTGTGTACTCCTGGTTATAGAACAGGAATCGTGTATCGTGTAATAAAGGAAATGGAAGTATTAAAAGGGATGGTCTTTCTGGTGAGTTTAGCTAAATTCTTCTTTTGTTGCAGAGCCAAAGTATTTCTTTTTCTTGAGAATCTAAAATGCACTGGTGTTCTGATATTTATGCATCACCTTTACTTTACAATGAGAATACAAAATGTGAGCTAGCTGACAGAAAACCTGCAACCTTTATGCAAATAAACAGGTCGTCCAGCTTTGATGGGACATGTTCCTCAATATAGGTGAAGGATCACTACCTTCAAAAGCCCAAATAAAAAGGGAACATTGAAATACTGATGCTGGGCAAAAATCATGTACGATCACACCAACTGTTACATAGGATGATTAATCCCTGACACTTCTTTTATATGGACTGTACATAAATGAAGACTGTTCGATGCATATTCTATTTTTGGAAATGAGATCTTATTGTTAGAGAAATTTAATACATTGTGTCTCCTTGGTCCCTCTTGTGTTATTTACTGTGGAGGGAAAAGAGGAGCTGTTTTGTAATAATACTCTTCTGCTGTTGATTGAAACTATTCTACAGGCTCTGAAACTCTCTGCCTGGCTCTTGTTTATTCAATTAAAATAAAGATAATTATTCTGGTTAGAAAACAGATTTCACGTGGAATTTTACTAACAACAACATCCATTTAATTCTTGTGTGCTCCATCAGACAATGCAAATCTAACTGGTGATATTTTTGTATTTTAAGTTATTACTTACATTTGCATGGCTTTGTACAGGAAATTAGAAAGAAGCCCCACTCGCTGCAGCTCAATAAAAAGGACATTCTTGTGTATTTTACTTTCGATATGCAATACTGGCATTGCTTACTATCCTGCTTCGAACTTATGTGCTCATGGGTGATTTCCCTTAACGCCTTCCTCGGCGGCGAACATCCCTAAAGAACGGGTTGAAATGAAAGTGTCAAGAGGCAGAATGCATCAGGAGCGCCTTTCATTTGCATACCGATAAGATTAACATGTCTATTCAATCAAAAATGAACGATTTTCCCCCACACCGCACTATCAGTCGCTGATACTGGCCTGCATAGTTCCTGCCAGTATGGAAGTGAGAAAAAGAGGAGAAAAACCAGAATCCCTTGAGCTGAAGGCATGTTGAAGGCGAGATGAGTCAGGGCCTCTGCTTTGATTATCCTTTATTCATTTTAAAAACACCCATTTCAGAGAACTGCGGAAAGGTAAAGACCACATTTTTTTCTGCTCCTTGCACAGTTAGGAAACTTCGTAGTGGAAATTCCAGGGGATGGGGAGAGCTGGGACCACACCACAGTCAGCACGTCTGAATGTGGAAGTGAAAGAAAAAAACCCCAAACATCCCCAAGACAGACGTGTGCTTCTTTTGCCAGATTTCCACTCTTTGTGACGAAGTGGAGGGTACCACCGGTGGCCATCGAACCAGCTTAACGCTGGTGAGGGGCTGGGCGCAGGCAAAGAATATTTTTTCTCGGCTTCATTTTTAAGCAAAATTTCAAAATATGTATGATTTTAAACCATCTCGTGGCTGACAGCTATGGGGCAGGGGGATCAGTGAGGACCCGGCGTTAGGTCTTAGCACTGCAAGGATTCTTTATCAAAGCATAAAATTAGCAACTAAGTACTAGAAAAAAAGGAGGCCGTGAAGGTGCTCCGGGTCTCAGCTAGCAAACCGTCAACAGCGGGTCTGGACCGTGCCGTGCCAGTGATGTTACTTTTCGTCTAAGTCCTACGAAAGGGTCTGACTGTAGGGCACCGAGGCCAGTGAGAGATGCCCCAAGCAACTCTGCAGTCCCTTACTTCTGGCGTGGAAAATTTTGCCCCTCAAATGTTACATTTTGGCAGCATTTTAGGGAAAGATTGAGGTCTTACAGCGACAGATGAGGACAGAAATACGTAATAACGGATCACGCTAAAAATCACGCTTCTTTCATGCGGTTGCGTGCCGGCCTTTGTCAGTGTGAGCCAAACTCGTTAACAGCGATATATTAACACCTCGCGGATGAGATGACACGTGACCACCCCCAGGCAGTGAAGCCAGAGGAACGGTCGCAGCAAAATAAATAGTCGTCCTATCTGAACCACAGAGATAAACTCCCCTCCGGCCCCCACCCCCCAACCTGCTTAATGAGGAACCCAGGAGATAAAGCAAAATAGCTGGATTTCGGTGTCGTCCCTATGCTCTGCTCTCCGTATGGTGCCGGTGCGACAGTAAATCAAAGGGACGGTGTTGGTCTGGTGTCAGCAAGCTCCACGCTTGTAAAGTGGAGGAAGAATTTCCTCTGTTAACTCCCTACCAGTGCTCCGCACTGCAATTTTTGGGGTTTTTTTTATCCCAATGCTGAAAGAGAGGCGTCTTTAATCCAGCTGAATGTATTTTTCAGAGAAACTGCTCCAAAGTGTGGTGGAGACATGTTCTGTTAGGAAAACAGAAATAGTTATTGTGCTGTGCCCACGGCAAAGGGTTTAGTCTAATGAGACATGAAGACCCCGATACTTTCAGGGAGAGACTTTTAATCATCGGCCACTGAACAAAAACATGCTCTAATGATTTCTCTGATCACCTGCACGGAAAAATCCAAACACATTTAACTTAGAGGTAAAGGTAGAGGTAAAATAATAATTACTGTTACCTGAAAAGTTTTGGTGAGATTGAGTATATTTCAATTGATTACTCTGGTTTAATCACTTTCAGTTAAAAGATGATAGTGCTACTGCATTTCCAAGACAAATAGTGTTACTTGCCTTAAAACTCTGGAGGCTTGGCTTTATGCATAACTTGAATTATAGAACTAAACCGGCAGTTTTGCATTTTCTCTGATAGCATAAGCTGTTATTTTTAGTAGTAAAAGCAAGGTCCCACTGTACTACTTTACTTACTGTACCAGAAAAACATCTGTAGTTACATGCAACTGTGTTTGTGGACCTGAATTCCCCAAATCACAGTCTTGAGCAGCAGTTTGCTGAGTTCAGTGGCATCTTACCAGGACCGTGCTCAGTGCAATCACAAGGGTGATAAAGATGGCACTTTTATTTATCTCTTGTTCCATGCAGTCTGTGAATTATATATGGGAAAATGTAATAAAAATCTGTCTCTTTGGCTGTTTTGTATTACAAAAAATTGATCTTGAGAGAAGAGAATCAGAGAAGTCTGTCCAAGGAAAATAGTTGTATTTTTCTTGGTAATAGCTTTAGGGCCAAAATGTTGAAACAATTTTCTTTTGCCCTCGTGACTAAGTCCTGGTTTCGCTAATGTGTGCACATTTAATTTGAATGAGTTTTTGCTTTATGAGTGAAGCAGATTAAGTAATGCGCTTGGCAAAAAAAATCCTAATTTTGGTATACAAGCTGCCTGGTACTGGTGGTGCATGAATAATTACAAAAGAAACTCCCCCTAAATCCAGTTTTTCAGCCCTCAGAAAGTACTGCAGCTTTGCTCCTTACTTTATGCCCTAAGATAAAACAGTTCTCTAGAGACAAAAAACCAAGGGTTGGATAGAAGATCAGTCAAACTTGGTAAAATCCAGTTCTCCTGTGTCTTTGGAAGCAGTCTAAAGGCAATTATAAAATAAACACATCTGTTCATATGTTATACTCACTTCCCACTACATTACTTTGCAGTAACAATGAAGTGGATGTTTCCAAATATATCCTACAGAAGACTGTTGACTAACTGCAAGTGCCATAGCAAAGTGACAATGTTCTGGCCCTGATACCAACCGTGGGTTTCGTATGCACCGGTGGTTGGGAAATCTTGTCTGGTAACTAATTACATTTGATTTGGTCTGGATGTCATACTGTGAAAAGTGACCTAATCCTTCACTGTACTTTTAGGGAAACTGGAATTGGATTTTCTTTCTTAGAGATGCTGCATTCTTAGTAAATGTTTTTTGCCGGTACTGCCATAGTTTCTATTGAGAGTATTCTTCACCTAATGCAGTGGTTCTTCACCTAATACTTATGACTTCCCTAGCTGATCATTTTCAGGGTCAGAATGGGTCTTAACACATCTGCCATCTCTCAGGAGGCTGATAATCCAAGCCCTGACCTGAGCAGAAATGCAGAAGTCAGCTTGCAGCTGACCTGGACGTTGTAATGATGCAGCACGCGCTGTTCTCTGTCCTTCTTAGTGTTGGCCACGCGAGGCAAGTTTGGACGCAACGGGCAGGATTCATGTGCCTGCTTAGGCAGGAGGAGGGTCCATATGAGTAGACCATCAAGTGCAGGGGGACGATGCGAGTGGGGTGGCCTCAGAGAGACTGAGACGGGGAAGTGGGGGTGAGAGGCAGAAGAAGGCTCAGGTGTAGGTTTCTGCTTCGAGAAACAAGCCAGGGAGCAAAAGTGATTTCAGGGCTACCAAGATCCCTGCTGCCATGCCGCTTCTTTCCTCCTGCTCGAATTTTCTAACAACAGGGACACCGGAGCAGGTCCAGCAGGCTGGAGAAAGGTGTGTGCTGGGCTGACACGTGACAGATGAAAGCTTAGAGGAAGGCCAGAGACTTGAGGAGGCACCTCAAGGCCCTCTGGATCCTTGCTGAACTCAGGAAAACCACCTTGCTCCTTGCTCCCCACCAACAGTCCTGGTGTGTGCTGAGGTGCCCGTTTGGAGAGGCAGGGCGAGCGATGGAAGAAGCTGGAGGGCTGACTAATTAGGACTCCACTTCTCAGCGTTGCTGATTGCCGTCACGGCTGCTGCCAAGGCTGGCCCTGGCCTGGTGGCCTTATCTAGAAACAGAATATCCAAATTTGTGCTTTCTTACAGAAACTAGGAAAGGAGCATAAATTCTCAACTGTCTTCCTGCACAGTCAAGTAGCAACTGCACGCACACAAAAACCCAAATAAAGCACTGCCCTACGGAACACGGAGTGTCCTCCTCTCCCCGTGACAGCCACGTGTCACCGGAGCCGGGGTATGGTTTACCAGTCTCTGGGTTTCACGATGTTCTCGGCGCTTCTCGCATACTTGCTGCATGCACACCCGCGCGCTCATCCTCCCTTTTTATTGCTGGAGGTTAGTGAGGATAAATGAAAGCCTCCAGTGCCCCTTTCTATGGCCAGTTTAGATCTCTCAGATAATCTTCCATGAGGTCACCCACCTCTTCTAAATGTCATGCACGCGTGTGATCTGAAAGCCTTCACAGGCTGTCCTCACGCCTGAATGACATCCCGGTGACTCAGGCACTGATGCCTCCGAATGAGGCCGCATCTTAATTCCCTGCTTTGGCTGTTTCTCCAATAAACCGCCGCTGACCGTCCTCGCCCTGAGAGCTACCACGCGGGGCAGCGCGAGGAGGGGAGAGCTTTGAGGAGATCCGGAAAACGACGCTGGACGGCACTAGGCGGTTGAGAAAATTCGGTCAGCGTCAAATTCATACAGTTGTTGGGACACAAATGGGACACCTGGGCTCTTCCCTAGCCCTTGAGAGGAGAGGAACGTGCTCTGCCTACGCTGCGTGTCCGGCAAGGCAAGAGAAAGCCACATGCGCTCCAGTCGTGGGTCTGACCTAAAACCGAGGGACGTTTGAGCAGCAAGTGAACCAGCATGTTGGGGAAGTGATTTTTGCATGCCAGGATGCCATGGTTATTTCAGGAAACGCACACGTATGTCAACGAGGAGGCATTAGTCCTCCAGAATTTGGCTCGTCATGTCCCAACATTCACGCTGGCGTTGCATCGCCCAGCAAATCGTTACCGACAGCAGCTTCCAGGTCTTCAGGGGGGTCTCTCTCCTGCACCTGTGTCGACTTGGTATGGGACAGGATGAATCAGATAGAAGAACATGGCTGGTTTTAGATTCTTGCTTACTGGTTTTTTTTGGCTTACTGTTATTTTAAATACCTTGCTCCTTCTCCTCAAGGAAAAACAACTAAAGGAAAGTGACATGCAGAAATGCAAATTCCTAATATCCAGAACAAGAACTATTTCTACTCTACCAACTTCATCTAAGATAGAAAACTGCCTACTTTATTTATCTTTATGTGAGACAGGGGGAAAAAACCAAAAAAGAAAAAATAACTCTGACATCAGCGGTGGCAGAGTTCATTTCTGTACTACTCCAGTCAGTTGTCAAAAACACGTTCTTTAGGGATTGATCTCCGCAGAAGTGCTCAAGTCCTGACATCCCTGGGGAACGTTTTTTTAAACAGCAATGTTGTTGGGCAATGACCTCCCAGTGGCTCTTCCTGTGAAGAGAGGCAGTGCTTTCAGGCAGGCACTTTGCATGTCCTTTGTCCTGCACATTTTCACTTACTGACATGCTCAGTAAATTTTCCAAACAGCAATTATGGTGTCTCCAAAGCGTCACACACCAGCACACGTCCCAGGCTTTTTCCTATTTAAGGCTTTTCTTTTTTTTTTTCCAGCAAAGCATTTCTATTTAGAAAATCACTGTGTGAATCACCAAGGCCTGATAAGACACACGCTTCATAGTTCAGAGGACTTTGTGATTGAAGCCTTGTTATGAGCAGAAGATCCTAGAGTACAGCCCTCAGAGGGATTCAAAAGACTGTGTAATCCACCTCCTTGCCTCCAAGCCCAAGCAGCTATACTTGCCTAATTCCAGGCAGATTTATAGGGAATATAGTCTTTACAGCACACTTTAAAGGTCCATCCATGGTGGCAACCCTACGACCTCCCTAGGCAACAGATCCCAGCACTTTGTTATCCTTACTGTAGAAAGCTTTTATTATATTTATTATACTGTAGAAAGATTTATTATATGAGAAAGTAATCCTGACTTCCCAGCAGACCATTAGCATCCAACACATCAGCCCCATCTAAAAGGATAAGCAGAATGAAGGCATCCATCTCCATCACCGAACGCATAAGCTTTTAAAAATAACGTGCTGAAATGGGCCAAGAAGAGAAGAACTTTACTCCTCCATCCTTGCACATAAGTCCCATAGTGATGCCTGCTTTTATGGCAGCGCGGGCTTGCACGGGAAGCCAGCATTAAATAGTTCAAGGTTGAATAGCTTGGCTCCCCTTGGAGCTAACATCTGTGACCTTTAGAAGACTGTGCAAACCAGAAGCTGGTAAATATTTGTTTCTAAGAGAAACCCAAACAATTAAGAGCAATAAGATTTATTGACAGCAGTGACTTACAGCAGTGGCCTCACGGGAGGGCAGCTGCCAGCACTTTCTGAGTGTTTCTAAAGTGCCCGTGACACACAACACCGTCCTGAACCAAACTGGGCGGTTTGGTGTCACCTTGATAACAGAATCACTGCATTTCAGTAGGTAGGAAGGACATTGTCATGAGGGGCAATGGCTATTAGGATTGTCTAGCTGCCTGAAGGGACCCTGGCCTCTAAATGCCCCTTCTACCTTTGAAAACACCCTGAATGATTTCTTCCTGATATCTTACGGATGCCTATTTATTTTCTCTCTTTGTGTTTGTAGTTGAGAATTTCAAGGTATGGGAAACAACAAATGGCCTGCAGGAACCGAAGTTCTCTGCAATACCTCTTTTCTGGAGGTTGTGGTAATGTGTTGTAATTCTAGAGGCTATGGAAATGTAGTATTTTTTCCAGTAACTCTTTTCTGAAAATATGAGGAAGATCAGGAGAATGCCCTACCTGCCTAGCTAAAAAAATAATAATAATTAAAAAAAAAATTAACCTTTTAATGAAAACGTTTCCAGAGGGTGAGGCAATAGGAAAGTATCTTCTGCAGGGGGTAATATTTTGCAGTTTTCTTCAGATGACCTTTGTGATCTAACAAGTATTTTCCAGTTCAACGTTTACAGAGTTGTATGGAAATAAGGGCTGGTTTTGATTCCTTTGAAGCCAATAGGAATTTTACAACACATTACCACAGCCCTAATGTTAGGGCTGATGTTGGGAAGTATGGGAGAATGTGACTTAGGGAGTGGAAGAGGATGGGAGAGCTGGCTCCTAAACAGCTCGGGTGAAAAGCACCGTGATTTCAGAGACCTCTGCAGCCTGCAGTTTTACTTCATCTATATGGTGTCCTAACAGAGGAAAAGGTCGTTTGAGTTTTCTCCTCTGTGGTCCCAGAGCACTGGTTGCTCCTTACCTTTCTATCCCCATAAAAACGAATCCTAGTTCTAATTACAAGTAAATGCATCCAGACACCATTGCAACATGGGGAACCAGTCCCCGTCTCCTCATCATTTTCTTAGACCTGAGGTGTGGGTCCCAGTTATACCGGTTTTGTACTGGATACACGTATCGCTAGGACCACGTGAGGGTGGACTGGGCTCTCCGCAGCGGGGGCAGAGCTGGGAGCTGCTGAGTATATCCAGCCACAGGCGGAGGGAAGGACCCGGCTCTCCTGCCATTAGTGGCCACACAGCCCGAAGCTGCAGCTTTTACCGCTAGATGTACCCCAGAAAATAAAATTTGGGACCCCAGTTCAACCAGCCGCAAGGTCTTGGGGAGGCAGGAGGGTTTCGTGGCAGCCAGAAATGTTCCTGTTATGGGGGGGGGGGCACCCACTCCTGCAGAAGTGACCCACCAGCCGAGCAGCTTCAGCCAGGGCTGTACTCGTCCTCGCTGCCCGACGCCAGCAGCCAGCCCCGTCTCTGAGCAGCCCCGAGCTGGGTGCGGAGCGACGGGGGTCG
>JANVCT010000050.1:18090650-18120758 GCA_026770115.1 Aviceda subcristata
GGGGGATGCAAGGGCGAGATGCAGAGCATCTCCGGTGGCACCGGCCCATGGGGGAGCAGACGGACCCCAAGCAGCCCTCCGCTGCGAAGGCCGTTAGTACATCTGCTCTGAAAGGGGCTTGTTAAAACACACGTTCACCTTCGTTATCCTCCAGCGGCGCTGCCTGACTCGTCCCGCTGCTGTCGCTCTGAGAGGGGAACCCAAGTTACAAACTTGCCCAACTTGTTCTTTTATGCACCTGGGGAGCCCGCGGCTAAGCCGCCAGGAGAGCAGTGGAAGCCATAACAAGATCCGTCTTCATGGGCGGCACGCGACAGGGAACCTGAAAAAAAGGGAGAGGAAACAAAAGAGGCACCAGCTGATTGAAAGACTGTTATTCCACATTGCCAGTCCGACACAGGATGCTTTCTCACACCGGTGTAGCTAGCGCTAGCGTAACCCAGTTGGGATGTGGTTCCCCCCAACCCCTGCGTGCCAACCGTATTTCCTCCTCTTTTTCCAAAAAAACCCGCAGGAAACTGCCAGGCAGCCGTGCCCAGGCAGCAGGTTTTGGCTGGGGCCCCTGCTCCCACCTGCAGCGACCACGCTGAACCTCTTCTTCTTCTCCCCAGTGGCAGGCAGAGGCTTGTGCTCAGCCAAAGTTTTTCCGAGGCGGCACGGGGAGGGCTACGCTGTGCCCAGGGTTTGTGGACCCCTCCGGAGGACCGGGGGATGCTCTGCCCTGCGCTGAATCCTGCCTCCCCCCGCCAAAAGGGAAACCTCGTGGCCTAAGCCCACCTCGTCCAAGCCGGTAACTTTCTCCTTTGCTTTTATACACAGGCGTGATCTCACCAGACGCTGCTTTTAGCTGCAAGAAAATTTCTCCCTCGTAATGTTTTGTTCTTAAAGACTGCTTTCCCTGGCTAAACATCCTTTGCTTTAAATAGATGGGGTGACCCAAATACTATTGTGAATGGTTATTCGAGGATGAAGTACAGACTCTACTCCAATGATTTTTACAAGACAACTTAAATCAATACGCTCTTTCTGATTAGTAGTTTCTAGAAAACCTATATGCTACATCATCCCTATTGCATTCATCATTCAGCTCACTTTCGCTATATTTGTTCATGCAGCACGTTATCAAGCATCTGAAGCATTGCCTCTGTTGTCCTTGTGATTGTACCAATTTCTTCTGGAACGAAGAGTAGCTTAGAAATCCTCCGCTGTGGATTTTTCTAATGAATATTTTACAGTAAGCCACTTGTTACTAATAAGCCCAATTTTACTTGTGCAACTCTTTTTATAACCTTTACTCTTAAAAAAAAAAATTGGGAAAACTTACAATGGTAATTGAAGTGTTTATTAACTGATGGCCTACTTGCAAGATTCAACTGAACACAGCATTGCAATTGGGGCCATTTTTCAGCTTTGTGTAGGAAAAATGTAACTGCGAGCGTGGAAGCCAACATTTTTCACAGCACACCTCTGAATATTCTTTTTTATTACAGACTGTCTACTGTAGTATAGCAATAATTTCAAGAGAAAGCTACTAAAAGCCTGAAATCTAAATCTAATTTAAAGTCTAAATGATGCACATGATTAAAAATGTATTATCTATTCCCAGCAAATCAGTATCATTGAAACACTAATGTTTCCCTAATTTTAAGCACCATCTAGTGAGTCAAACATTAGATCTGATCTTCCAAATTACGGCTGAGAAAAATAAGATCATGGCTTGACTGCATCCCACCTAGTGCTCGGTCTCTTCCTGAGATTCATGTTAGCTGTTTAGTCATGGTCTGCTCTCTTGCTAATGGACATTAAATATTCCTCCCAAGGCGCCGAAGACCCGAGCTGCCGCCTAGAGATAATTTGTCTGTTGACAAAGGAGGGTGCCGGCTGAGTAGGCTCCCTCGTTAGACGAAGCTAACTGCCTACAAGTGGAGCAGGGAGAAACCTCATTTCGATAATGATAATCTTTTTTTGTCACTCCAGAGCCAGGGACTGGCAAGGACATGGCTTTATTTCAATTATAAGTGAAAGAAAAGAAAAAAAATCTCCAGGCAAATAAACAGCTTTATGAGGAACACGATTCTTACTATTTCTATTAGCCAGCTTGCCATGAAGATGGAGTAGGTCTGAGAGGGAATCGCATGGGAAATCTGCATACAATTATAGGACCTGCTGCTCTGGCACGGGTATTAAGTCCGTTCGGTTAAATCCGCACCGGCTCCTGCGGCAACGCACGGTAACCGGCTGGCAGTGCAAACCCAACCCGGAATTCAGGTGGAGAGCCAGCGAGGCACAGCCGGGCCGGTTAACGGGGCATCAGCCCGGGCCCAGGGACGGGCGTTCCGCCTCAGCCCCGTTCGGCCTCAGCCCCGTTCGGCCTCAGCCCCGTTCCACCTCAGCCCCGTTCCGCCTCAGCCCCGTTCGGCCTCAGCCCCGTTCCACCTCAGCCCCGTTCCACCTCAGCCCTGTTCCACCTCAGCCCCATTCGGGCTCAGCCCCGTTTGGCCTCAGCCCCGTTTGGCCTCAGCCCTGTTCCACCTCAGCCCTGTTCCACCTCAGCCCCGTTCGGCCTCAGCCCCATTTGGCCTCAGCCCCGTTCGGCCTCAGCCCCATTCGGCCTCAGCCCCGTTCGGCCTCAGCCCCGTTTGGCCTCAGCCCCGTTTGGCCTCAGCCCCGTTCCACCTCAGCCCCGTTCGGCCTCAGCCCCGTTTGGCCTCAGCCCCGTTCGGCCTCAGCCCCGTTCGGCCTCAGCTCCGTTCCACCTCAGCCCCGTTCAGCCTCAGCCCCATTTGGGCTCAGCCCTGTTTGGCCTCAGCCCCATTCAGCCTCAGCCCCGTTCGGCCTCAGCCCTGTTCGGCCCCTCCGAAGCCACAGCGGTTGCCGTCGGGGCCGTGCCGGTACTTTACGCCCGCCAGCCTGGGCAGTGTCTGGCCTGGCCTCCCGGAGGGAGAGGGAAAGGCGCGTTGCCTTTGCCTGGGAGTGCAGCATTTGGTGGGGGGGAGTGAGTTTTGGGGGCTGCTGGCAATACCCGCAGTTGCCCAAGCCACGTCTCTGACCCTTTTCTGGTACAGCTGGATGCAGGAGAAGTAGGATTTAATTACGTGTCCTCCATCCCAGCTTCTACGGCTTACCGGCATATGCAAAGCACTTCAGGAGCGCGGGGCTGTTGGCCATGGCTCAACCAACCACAGAAGAGAAGTGCTGTTTCGGTGCATTGGGTGGGCGTCCCGTGCCGAGGGTCTCTCCGGGGGGTGGGTGCCCAGCTGCCTGCCCAGCCCGTGGATCGCCTCTGCTGCGCTCTGGGTCGGGGTACGACATCTGCTTGGGAGGCCACAGCGTGAGGAAGGCTGAGGACCTGGCCCGGGCTCCAGAGACCTCTCTGCTGTTGTATTTTGGGGGTTTCTGCCCGCTCTTCTCCGAGCATCGGTTCCCGGCTGTGTCACCTCCCAGCCCTCCACCTCAGAGCAATCGCGGCAGCACAGGCGAAGGGCTGATGGAGGATGAGGACTGTTGGTGAAGAGGAAGGGGTGCCAGGACTTGCTCATGCCAGAACTGCTGCCGAAATGCTCCTCAAGCTCAATCCTGCGCTGAAGACGCAGCCCCCGTGCTCACCGCTCGGCCTCCTGGGAGAAGGGCGATGGCTGTTTTGAAACAGCAGAGATTTATCTGCACCTCATGTTACTGAAGTCTGGTACCTTGTGGGGTTAAACTGGGGAAAGCAGCATCTTCAGGAGTGGGAGCATTTAAGGCCTGGTCCCTCATCACCAGCATGACCAGGGTGACAGACGTACCTGGTCTCTGGTTTGTCCAAAACATGAAAAGCATCAAACCAGAAGCTTGGACTCAACGGCACAGCTTTGCTAACAGCATCTGAAATACTTCAGAGCTGCCCCAACTTGGACATAGGCGAAGCCACTGGGAAAGAGAAAAAAGCCATCACTATGCTCCTTCGTCCCCACCGCCCATACATGTCATTTGGCTAGCAAGGGGGAAGATTTTTTAGCAAGATCCTGATTTATGGTCTATAATGTCAGGATGGAAAGTGGATTCAAGCAGGAAATCAATTTCCAGAGCTATACAGCAATGAAGAATGACATTTTTGGAGTCCTTCCCCACAAACAGAGCAGAGTATGTGTAGGTATTGGTCTGCTTAGCAAGACGGTTTAAGCTCACTGGAACAGTCCCACAGCATGCACGATCCACATCAGGATCCAGTGAGCTCCCAAACACCCCTCGATTACAGAGGTGAGCCAGAATTTCGTGTCGTCACATAAATACATATAAGCAAATATAGTAAAAAGGCTTTACCTTTGGCTTGAGCAAAAGGTGAAATTTTCCAGTCCTGTGGGATCCTCCTCTGCCCCCAAGTCCTCTGGCTTATGATGGAGCAAAATGGTCTGGCATTTATCAGCCCTGTCAAGGTTTGCAAATCCCGAGTGTGTTTGATTTGGAAAGAAAAGTGTCAGGAGGAGATTCCTGAACACCTCCACCCAGAGTTACACTGGGAAAAAAAAAAGAAAAATAAAAGCCAGCTTTAAGAGGGCACAATGTGTAGCCTGCCCAGAGCTACTATTCCTGGTAGAAATTAGACCCTAAAGGGCCCGGGTGAAAATCAGGGATAATCCCTGTATACGTGCCTCTAATTGGGACAAACTGAAAGTGAGAAAGCTGAGCGAGTCAGCTCCGGACCATCCCCGGGGGCTCCGTGTTTGTTCCCAGCTGGTAACCGAGAGCACAATTATGCAAAGCCTCCTCTATAAACAGATTTCGGTTTATTACAGCCAAACTGGGGGAATCTATTTTCGCCACCGCTTGTGTGCGAACGCCTTATCCTTGCGATTCCCAGCCAGGTCATTCCAAGTCAGCTGCCCTGGCTGCGGCTGCCGGTGGAAGCTCGTCCGCCCGCCCGGCCCTTGGCCCCTTCGCTCGCTTGCCCGCCTGGGGTTGGCTTGGGGCGGGGGACGAGGGGATGCGCCTGCGGCTATTCTGGTAGCTGTGAGTTATGGCGGTGTCATGTGAAGCAAAGAGCCCAGAAATGCATGTCAAATCGAACCAGTGACTAATCACGATATTTTAGTTGTCTCGGTGCCTGCCGGGCAAAGAGTTATGGGCTCAGGAAGTCTTCATGTAGTAATCCCTGGGCGCTGATTTGATCTTCAGCTGAGGTTTCCTAAGAGAGTGCGAAAAGAGGATGAAAAGGGGGCTGCTGTCCCGGGGGCGGCGAGGTCTAAACTCGTCTGAGTTTGAAACAGAAACAAGAGAGGAGAAAAGCCAGCGGTCCCTCCTCGTCTGTGTCTGCTCACAGCCATGCGCTGGCAGCCAGAGGGGATCCATTTGATCTGCTTGCGGAGCAAGAAGGGTCGCGGGCGACGGCTGAGCAGCCACGAAGTGTCATTTGCTGGGATTGCCGTCTAGCTCCATCATCTGTCACCTGATGGCCAGCCAAGCAAGTGCTCGGCACAAGCGTGGACCCCTCATCCTTGCACAAGCGATGGAGGCGAGAAAAGTAAGCGTCCTACAGCTGTTACGACATTCAGCTGTTTTTTCTATAAAGGAATGCATTGAATTCGCTACAAACCTACTAACTGTCCTCCTATGCCAGGCAAGAGACTGATTCCTTTTTTTTTTTTTTTTTGGTTGGGCTTTTATCTGACAGCTGGAGGTCTGCTGGGCATTCAAGCAATGGCTGTTGAGCAGGGCAGCTGTTTCAATATCTAATTGCATTTTAGCTTTAATAACTCCAGGGGAAAGTGTTGCCCACCATGAGCTACTTCCTTTCCTACTGCAAAGCGCACTGCACCGCCGTGCTGGGCCAGTACCAGACGCTGAGATCGGAGGGCTTTCTGTGCGATATTTTGCTGAAAGTGAAGGAAAACGAGTTTCCTGCACACAAGTCCTTGTTGGCATGCTCCAGTGACTATTTCCGAGCCATGTTCAAAAGTTACACCCAAGAGTCTAAGGCCAGTGTAATTCACCTGCAAGTTGTCTCACCCACCGGTCTCCAGCACATCCTGGATTTCATTTACACTTCCTTGTTGCCCCTTTCCTTTGAAAGCCTGGAGGATACCTTGGAAGCTGCAAGCTACTTGCAAGTGACCGATGCGATTGGCTTGTGCAATCAGTACCTAGTTAACAATCTTGCCTTGGAAAACTGCTGCTTCTCTGCCAATGTGGCCAGGAAGTTCTACCTGCCGGATGCCTTAGCCGCGACAGAAAAATACGTTGCCAATAACCTCTGGAAGCTGCTGGACTCGGATTTGTCAGGACTGCTCGAGCTGAACTTCAGGTCTCTGCTAGCAGTGGTTCAATCACCAGATCTCCCCATGGTGAAAGAAACCCGCCTGCTGAACCTAGTGCTGCTGTGGCTGAAGCAGGATAAATCCAGGCTGGCTCACACAAGCAGCCTTTTAGAGCACGTACGATACGGCCTCATCCCGGTGGAAGAGCTGAGAAAAACCTACACGCAGTCAGAAGTGCCCCTCTCCGCAGGTATTAAGTGCTTGATCATTAAAGCAATAAATTACCATACGTCCGCTTTCAAACAGCCTGTCCTGCAGGATAAGTCCACCACGCTGAGGAACCAGAAAACTCGGATCATTCTGCTGGGGGGAGGGACAGCAAGCGAGGGGCTCGTCACCGACGTGGTGGCCTTCGACGTTTACAATCACAAATGGCGAGCTCTCACGCAGGTGCGGGACAGGGTGCAGAACCACAGTGTGTGCGTGGTGGGGAACTTCCTCTACGTCTTGGGTGGGGAAATAGAAAGTGGTGCTCCGGGTGATGCTAAAACCGAAAAGATCTTATTGGTTACGAACAAGGTCCATCGTTATGATCCGAGATTTAACACGTGGACCCAAATCACGGGCATGCTGGAAAAGAGATGCCAGTTTTCTTGTTGTGTCCTAGGCAAGGACATCTTTGCCATTGGTGGAAGGGGTGAGGATGGGTCACTGCATTCGTCTGTGGAAGTCTACAACATCAGCAGGGACAGATGGACGAAGGCCAGGGAATTGCCATGCAAGGTACACGGCCACGCCAGCGCCATTTGCAAGAATACTATATACATCTCGGGCGGCAAGTACTCAGACCTATCCGACACAAGCAAGGACGTACATTCTCTGAGCTCGCTCGAAGGGCAGTGGGTGAAACAAGCCCCCATGAGCATCGCTCGGTTTGGGCATCAGATGGCAACAATCAGAGAAGCCATATTCACCTTTTTAGGCTTATATGAACCATTCTCTGAAATAGAAAGATACGACCCCGATCAAAACCAATGGACTCGGTTAAGACCACTGACCTATGATCGATTTTGCTATGGCCTGGCAGTGGTAGAGGAAACGGCTCTCCTTATCGGGGG
This sequence comes from Aviceda subcristata, assembly GCA_026770115.1. Taxonomy (NCBI): domain Eukaryota; kingdom Metazoa; phylum Chordata; class Aves; order Accipitriformes; family Accipitridae; genus Aviceda; species Aviceda subcristata. The sequence goes on from JANVCT010000050.1 coordinate 18,098,002, forward strand.
AAAGAAATGGCAAAACTCGCGGGAAGTGCCCACGCAAGACGTGGTTGGCTACGACATCGACAAGGACGGCTGGGAAGAGATCTGCAAGGCCCCCTTGCCTTGGTGCGGGCTGCAGTGCGCGGTGCTGCAACTCTCGGAACCGGCCGACGAGCGGGAGAGCGATGGCCAGCAGAAGAGGCCGCCGAACTGCTGAGCTCACGCGCTGCGGAGCAACCACCCCGGGAGACGTGCCAGCAGGGAGATCCCGGAGAAGAAGAAGAAGAAAACTGCAATGGGGCTGAACGGGACAGGGCGGAGGTTTTGCTATGACAAGCCAAACACTTGGTGGCAAAAGGCAAGAAAGTCTGGCTCCAGCATGGGAAAAGGGGCTGGGATTTCTGGAGCTGGAAGCCGACCTCGCTGAGGAAGGATGTAGCAAGTAGCACGTTCAGAGGCGATGAACGGGAATCGTAATCCTCGACTTTTGAAGAATAATACCTAGATAGCAATTAATAGGTGTTGCAAGCCAGATTTTTCAAAGGTTAAAAAATGTAATCTATCTTTTCTGTTTTCTTAATCAGAGGCAATTTTCCCAGCTGGTAAGTGCTATTGAATTTCTGTGCTATGGCTAAGCAAAATGAAAGCGAGCTGTATAAAGACTAGAAAATTGATGCCTACGAGAACTAATGATAAGTACTGCCAAGGAAAAGGTATTATTTGATATGCTACACACTAGGCAAGAACATCTTAGGTAACCAGCATGAAATTACTGGACAGAAAGCATGGATTTTTCGATACATAGACTCAGTTATGGCCATGAGTTAAAACAGTGACTGTTTCATAGAAGCCGTTTCTCTCTCAGGAGCCTTGGTTGTAGCACGCCTTTCGGATGCTTATTTTGCATTATTTTAAAGACACACACTACCGGTACAGTACATTTCTTTTATATCCAAAAGCTTGTGTTAGTCCAGACGGCCACAGCTGGATAGATATACTTGTTATTAGACATTAAGAAACATGTTCCAGGAGTTGCTGTAACTGATGCCTGGATACTTACCCTGGTAGCATACACTGCTTTGTCCTACCTGCTCGTAACAGTAAAATTGTTCATAGCTGTTGAACTGGTACGTGAGAGAATCCTGCGGTCAAAAAAGGTTTACTTTCACCAAAGAGAATGATGGGGAGGGTGGTAACTGAAGGGTTTTGGAAGTCTTTATTCAGTCTCTGCCTACGTGGGAAACAGCAATAGTCTTGCTTCTTTTTGGCCATGTCGGCAGGTTCGAAGGCGCAGATTATGGGGGTACTTCAAGGTCCGTGGACCTTTGCAATGCAGGCCAAATGGTCAGATGCCACAGAATCACTTCCGTATGGAGTAAATTGTATCTCGAGTCACACAAACGTTCATTTAAAAGCTAAATTTATTGTACTTCATTTTACAGTGTTCCCTTTCTAGGCTGAGAGTTAATACAATAAAAATATATATAGAAGAACATTTAATAGTCTTAAAAGAAGGCAGCACAATGGATAGGACACGTGTTCTTTGTCACTAGACTAGCTTAAAAAACTGTAATGTTTAATTTTCACCTTTAAAGCAATCAAGCTGACTTTACTAATGTAAAGTGCAGGCAGAATAGCTGTTGCATAGCAACAGATCTAAGTCTTCTGAACTGCCTTGGTTTTGACAAGGAATCAACTACACAATGTGCATATACATCCATCAGATATAAAGAGGTTTTTATATGAATATATTTACTTTTGGTCCAGTAAAACAATAGCAGGAGAATCTAAATGCTTGGAACAATAGCACAATCCATTTCAAGTCAAGCATTTTTTAAGAGAAATTTACAAAAACCTCACAAATTTAATATACAAGTCAGTACCCATGCAGTAAATAAATGTCCAGTTTATACAAACAATATTCTTCTAATGGTACAAATATTACACTGGATTTAGGATTCTATACAAATGTCAATACATGATTTGTCATCCATACTGACTTGAATGTAGGATTGCTGAAAACGGGCTACAGAAAGGCCACTCTTCTGTACAATTGTGCAAAATCTGCAAAACATTTGCAATCCAAATGCAAGAAAATACCAAGAAAGAAAGACACAAAGAGGGGGAGAAAGAGAAAAGCAAAGGGGAGAAAGAGAGAGAAAGAGGGAGAGAAAGAGAGAGGAATAAAAAGAAAGAAAGAAAGAAGGAGAGAGAAAATAAATCTGTCCGTTCTTTCCTTTGTCCCTTCATGGATATAACTGCCAGGAAGTATCAGAGCTCATACAGTTTAAAGTACATTCACTGAGCTGTACAGGCAATGGTCTCAAGTTGGTGAAGAGTACAACTCGCTGTAAAACGTATAAAGGAGGCTTTTCCCTTCCACATGAGCATTATTAAATCATGTTGTGAGTCCTAACTTATGCAGCAAAATACTGAAAAGCAGCAGAAATATTTTGTCATGCTCTGATCACTTTTCGAAAACACGCCCGTAAAATGTAAATACGTGATTTACGATTTCCCTCCCACTTTCCTATTCCAGGTATGTGCCTAACTCTACGGAGCTATTTCTACTCGTATTCCCTGGGTTGTCTCCAGCACATCTCAAATCTCATGGAAGTTTAAAACATTTTAATTGGCTTGTGAACTCAGCAGAACCCAGAGGCATCCCTTCCCCTTCAAAAGCAAACCAGAGGCTTTTTTACTCCTTGGTTATTTTTCAGGTTCTGTGCTCAGCTCTGCTCCTCTCACACATTTTCCCTGCATATAATATGGCCAAATTACACAGCTCAGAAAACACATAGGAGGCTACTTGAAAAATCCTATTAATTCCTCTTCTATTGTGGGAATTTTCAAAGCCTCTTGGATTCAGAGCATTTAGTTGGGAACCTTTTCCACTGCTGCTTTTGTGGGCAAGAGAAACGCCGCTCTCAAGGATGTCCAAAGTCTGCATTTTCTCTTTTGCAAAATCTGCACATTATATTGATACCTTCAGTACAAAAGCAGCATAAACGACAGTACCATGACTAATTTTTAAAAAAATCAACCAAATGTGATTAAGAGACAAATAACACATAATTTGGTGTTGACTAGAATACAAACCAGCATCCCTTTGCACTGATGGTAAACCTTAGCAACAAGCTTTAAAAAAGCACAAGGAAGTAAGACCTAACCTTTTGATGCTTAAATTCACATTAGTCATTTCTGTCTGCTGATTTTCACCCTTTTGTGTGTTTGACAAAACTGAAACACAACCACCGCATTACACTTTTTTCCCTGTTATTTAAGAAAACTCCTAGAGTTTCTCATTAAATATAAAAATTGTTTTTCTCCCATCGCCAAAATAGTACCTGCACTCCAAAAATGCAATGCAATACTGGAATTATATAATATAAAATATCATTGTAAAAGTGACCTCCGATAACAAAACATTTACCTTGTAGAACTTCCTGCATGAAGGCCACAGTCTTCCAAAAATGCTTTTAAATACTGCTCCTCTATAGCTAAAGATCATGTTCCTTATTTCACAGAAGGTAAACACAAGCGGAGCGTTGGTAGCATATAAAACATACAAATCCTCATTAAGGATGTGGTGTCGTTGACCATTGAAGGTTTACTTCACACAGCTGAGTAACATTAAAATATAATTTACTAGAGCTCCCACATATTGATATAAAAACTACTTTATGCACTTCAGTAAAGGAGTGTAGCAAACGACAAAAAGAGAGACCTTTATACATGCGTTTCAATGTAAGAGTGAGTGTGCGCTAAGGAGGCTATAAGTGCATCGACCGCAGACGAGCCATTAACGGAGTCCCTCGGGGTGCTGCTTTGATAGATGTCCATGAAGAGATCAAGGTACATTTGTTTCCACTCTTGAAAGTCTCTAGACGTCAAAGCTGGATTATCCAGAACTTTATCTATAACGGCTACTTCTCCTTCCCTGGCCTGCGAGAGAAAAGCAACGAGCAAAGAGTCAGCGCAAGCGGTGAGGCACCGGCAAAATCAACCATCGCATGGGTGGAAGGAGAGAACGGGGGGAGCAGACGCGAGCCACGGAGCCCCTAAAAGCAGGGGGTCTACCCGACCGCTCTAGGCCCTCTTGCGAACGGGAGCCCTCCCCGCAGGGCATCGCACATCACCCTGCGGGGCCAGGGCTTCCCTCGCCTTGTCCAGCGTCCTCGGAAGCGGTCCCCAGGCCCCCTCCTCACCTCGTTCAAGAAAAAGCAAGCCCTGTACTGTTTACTATTAGCTGCCTGCATTGCTCAAGACGGGTTTCACACGACAAAGTGCCATCTGTTTGCTCTTCTTGATCAGCCCAAGAAACACCGCGCGGGCGCGTGGGCCGCGGACAGATGGCCCCCCGCCTGCCAGCGGAGCCAAGCTTTTACCACCAGCCTTGTCACGGCGACGTCTGAGCGCGACGTGGCGAAGGCTCGCGCAAGGACCCCCTGTTAACGGTAACTCGCCTTCCTTAAAAGTCCAGCGTAGGCGGTGGGCCGGCTGGCTCCAGCCTCCTCCCACCCCTGCAGTGGCAAAGAGAAGGCAGAAACGGGCAAAATCTAACACAGGTGCTGGTACCCCCGTCCCCATCGTCGAGGCAGGGGATGTGGCTGTATCGTAATCACCGGGCAGCGATTAGTTTGTCGGGAGACGGCAGGCAGCCGGTACGGATCAGAGTAAGCCTCTGACAAACGCTGCCAGCGGTGGAAGCTGGACGCAGCAGACCCAAGCCTCGGAAAGAGGGCTGACGCAGGTTTCCAGCACCGCTCCTCTGCGCAGGAACGCTACGGTCACCAGCAGCCTCCCCTCCGTCCTCCCTGCCCGACGGGTTTCACGCTCCTCCCTGCTGACTCACGTTTTCCACGTCCATACTACAAGTGCGTTAAATCTTTCCGGGGAGCGTGTTAAAGGGAAATATTAAGCTGTGTGAGCCCACGTGGATGGGAGGGGATCAGAAGGGTGAGAGACATCACTCATAAGCAGTAGGTTGAAAGGCATTTTTTCATGCTTTGCAAACAGCAGCTAATTAACATTATCTGCTAGAATACTCATTTTCAGAAACGGAGGTGCAAGCTGCGGATGGCCAGTGGAAATGATACCATGGGAACTCCCAATTACCATATCTCTACTTGAACTACCAGAACCTGCTTCTCGCAGAGTGTGGCTGGTCCCCACACCTCTGCACTACCAGCCAGGCGGCTTCGAGAAGGGTTTTGTGCTGTGTCACAGCAGAGAGAGCAGCGGGCTCTCATTAAGGACTCACACGATGGGACGGGGAGCCTATGGACAACAAGAGCTAGAAGCAGCCTGGAGGGCTGTCTCAGGCTACTACTAATTTGGGTAAATTCAAGGAGAGTTCAGAACACCAACTCCAACAGGCCAGTGCAATTAGCTGCATTCAGGAAGGAGAAATCAAAGGCACTGATAAAAAGAAAGAATGACTGATTAGGGAACAGCAATAGCTACCAGTAGATATGACTACCAGTTGTATGGCAGAGGTGGAGCTCCGGGCTCTAAGGGAGCTAGAAACTTGTCATGAGTTACCATGATGCCATTGCAAACCAGTACATGCTGCTCTGTGCAAGAAACAGCAATTATCTGTCTTTGGCACTTGCTGCCACTGCGTTTTCCATTATTGGTGTCATGTACTTTAAGAACTATTTATACCAGTCAAGGTCCGAACAAGAATGGTGACGGGTTTAGGAAACAGGGCTCAGGGACAGAAAATGAACAAATTGTGCTTGCTTGGTCCAAAAGAAAGAAGTCCCAGCGAACCATGAAAACGGGCATCCACCGACCGGGTCAAGAGGTTGTGCTGGTTTTGGAATTCCCTGGAGGAAAGCAATTCCATTTGTAGGAAGCCGTTGGCGTAATGTAGCTCAGGTAGCAATAAGTGCTAACAAGAAAGACATCAAGCATGGCAGCAAGCTGCTGATACCAACGACAGTTTTGGTACGAGCAATCCCACAGTGGTGCAAAAGCCCAGGTACAGCGTGAACCTCCTGCCACCCCAAAATGTGTGACAGTACTGTGATTTTGTTTCACTTTTCTCATGCTTGTAGAATTCATGTGGAAAGCCCATGTATCTTGACTTTTTCTGCCAGCCTCCAATCCTGTAGAGACTCACGTACCCAGATAATACTACAGTAGTAGTTGCCTTTCAATGAGACGATACAGTGCAGAAAGTTAAGCACGCGTAAGATTTTTTCAGGATGGGAGCCCCACAGCATGAAAATAATACTGCTTAAATGCTTCTCTAGGTGATGGAAAACTAAATTAATTAATGTTGATAAAGCCCTCTGATGAAAGCTGTTACAAAATCCACTGTACAATTATCTAGTGACTTAAAATGTGGTAATTTAATATAGTTAACAGGGTCCCTGGGGAAATCCAACATATTGTTTGCCAAAATCTCTATCAGGACAGAATTGAAACTGCTGTAACAAACAAAGAAGCTGACAGGGAGGCTAAATGAGCTGTGGTACATTTAGAAGAACCATAAAAATCTTCAAATCTATCATTACCACTATCTATTTATTTAATCCATCCTACTGATTAAATACAATGATCCTATCAGCTTATGCAGAAAGCAAGCACACGGTTTTCTCCTGGACAAGCTCAGCAATCAGAAAATAATCGGGTGCTGTAAAAGGTACTGCTCCCTTCCGAAAGGCTGGCTTCGCTTAACTTCGGGCAATTACGGAGTGAATGCATTTCAGTAAATGAAAATGGTCAGGGACAGAAAAGGGATTAAGGACTCCTCTGATAATTTGGTATCGAATCCTGTTAAACTAGCTACAGGAGGAGCAGCTGACTGAGATTTTATCCGCACAAAAATAAAGTCCGATCCCCTCACGTCCACCCAAGGCACGTTTTTCTCTGCTTTGCGAGCAGCGTTGCTCCACGTCTCCCTTGCTTGTTCCACACGCTCGGCTCGGCCTGGACTCCAGCTGCGCACAATTAATCTCCGAATACAATACAGTCCGATCCAACCCTGGGGCAGGATTTTTCCTCCCTCTTTTCTCTCACCTTTAAAGTGCTTTTCAGAATTCGCAGCTGGTGCAGTTTTTCATTGACTACTGGATCGCTACATCTCTTTATAAAAGATTTCTTATACTCCAGCTTAGTGGAAATCCGGTGTTCTCCTAAAGGAGACAGGCTGGCCTGCTCCAAGGCTCTGTACAAATCTTGCAAGGAGTCTGCTGTTTTTTCCTCTATAGTTTCAACTGCAATGAGAAAAAGGGAAAAAAAAAAAAAAAGAGGAAAAAATAGAGAAAGGAACAATGTATCATTAAAGTGACTATACGAAGATCTATCAAAAACCTTCGCAAAACTTTTAACAGGTTTAACTAGACCATAAGGAGAATATTTCACACCTGCTAATTTCCAGAAAAAAGTGCTGCGATTGTAACTACTCCTTCTCGCTATTGCCTTCAGGAGAAAGGGGGAAAAGCTTTCAAGAATGTAAAGTCTTGACCCACGCGGAAAGAAGAAAAAGAGAAATAGTGCAAGGTGTAGTAATATTACTGTGACATACTGTGAGAAAGCTTGGATCGGATCTTGGCCTGATAGAGCATTCAAGATTGTGTTTATGATGATGGCCTTGGAATGACCTGTCGTTTTCCTCCCTAGAAAGGTCCACTTCTTTCTGTCTCTGATTTTTGACACTCGAGAGTGTTGTTCAGTAGTCGGTAATGCTGTCACTTGTGGTAGTTTTTACTCTGCTATCACCCGAAGGTTCGGCAGCAGACTGCAGACTGGACTCGTGACAGCCTACCCAGCAGCGCGGCAAACCAAACCAGAGCTGTTGGCATTAGAGGTTGATTTATGTATTTATTACAGGGTTTAAAATATTTGTTCTAACTAGTACTGGGAGCATTTTAAAGGAAAAAATGAAAAAGAAAGATTTTTCCATCTCTCAAAATAAAATCAAGCAAGGGCCGGGGACGAAAAGTTACTCTGATATGAGCATTTGAAATGCTTCACTTGGAAAGCATCGAAACATTTCAGCTTCTCCCACAGGGGCTTCCCCAGGAGACGCTGCCTGATGACTCCGTACGCACCCGGGAAGCGCCAGGATTAGCTGAGCGGTGAGCAGGAGAAGCCGGGGCAGCCCTGGGGGAGCCGCCGGCCTCCCAGTTGCCTCCAGCACCTGCGGGACCCCCCCACCCAGTCTCGGCTTTCGCAGCGGTGTGTGTTTTCCCGGCCCGAGGTGCCCGTGTCCGCAGGATGCTTTCCGGAAAGCTCTTGTAGGAAGGCTACGGCGCTTTGGTTTCAAGCATTACTCTTAGCCAGGAGACAGGCACCCGCGCCGGCTGAAGGGCCCGTTAGTACTGAGCCTCGGTCCCCTCCGGTCTTCAGAGGGTTTTTTATCGGGCAGGGAGGACAGAAGTGGTCAGAAGTGACATTTCTAGCCCTCCAGGAGCTCCCCCGAGGCCACTTCCCATTCCAGCCCCTACCATGCAAGTTCGGCAACTACTCACCTCGGGCTCAAGCAAGAACTCCAGAGACCCCAGCCTCCACACCCCAGCACAAAAAGTGTTTGCATTGGTGTAATCTTTACACGATCAAAGAATTTTGCAGTCATCAACTAATCTAGCTACAACTCCTGTCAGTTTATTCCTTTGCCCTTTTTAGGGGGTAGCTGTTTTTAAAGCACTTCTTTTTTTTCAGAGAGATACAGAGGTGAAGAAAGGTTCGAGGCTTTTTATTGACGGGTCTGTACAGAGCTCCCTAAATCCCCCCATCGTGTGCTACCCTGCTTGGCGAGCTGGGTTCAGCACTGTCAGGGGCGGCCAGGACTTAAAAGGAAAACAGAAATGAGATGCATTTCTCTTCCTTGTCGATTTCTTTCTTATTAAAACATCGAATGTGCTAAAGGGCAAAACGTTCAGTAGCTGAATACTTAAAGACTGGTTAAAATCCCCCATGGTCCTGATTTCGACACTTTCTTAAAAAGCAGCAAGGAGATCAGACGTTTGGGATCTCTCTACCAGTTTGTATCGCTGAAGCCTGAAGTCCACCAGTCTGACAGCTGGGGAATGGGAGCGATTTGCTAAAGGGCAAAGGGAAAAAAAACCACCTCCATCTGACACGGGAGTGTTTTACATCTGTTTCTCTCTTATCCTTTGTTGTACAAGGCAAAAAAGACCTTTCCTCGGGTCTCTTTTCCCCAGCAGCCTGGCCCCGCTGTACCCTCAGGGCACGAGCAGAGGGACAGCCAGCTGAAGAAGCAAGCCGGTGCTTTGACTCCACGTCCACTGGATTTACTTTGCTGGGGTGATGGAGAGCCTGGACCAGCACCCTGCCACCGCAGGCGGGCCTGCCATCGAAACCCCACGGCTTCCTAAAACACCAAGGGTCCCGCACCGTGACGGCTGGTCTTTGAAAGACGTCGGCGCGTCACCTCCCCCGGGCTCTGTCAGGGCCTCCGTGCTGTAGCTCTGAGCACAAAAAGGGGATGGGATTGGCTATAAAGGAAAGAGCAGGGAAGAAAAACGGCAGGTCCCTTCCCTTAAACGCCTCGCTGCTGCTGAGGCTGGGGAAGGTCCAACCGGGCGAGACGTGGCCTCGTTCCACCCACGGCCTGGGAGAGGGACGCGGGCGTCACGCTAACACCTCCCAGGCCCGTAACATTTCCCAGAGAAACGCCGAAGGTGGTGGGACTGCTGCTCTCAATGGCGCTCAGCAGGCGGGAACGAGATCATACACGAATCTGCCCCCCCCCGCCCTTCTGCTAAAGGCTTTGATTGATTTCCCGTAGGTGTCGGTGAAACCCTCGGCACCACGACGCATCCGAGGTACTCGATTAGACGAACAGCGGAGCTTAAAACATATATTCTTTTTTTAAATTGGTGGATTTGTACGAGTCCTGCTACTCCAGCAAGGCTGGCTCCTTAAGGAAGAGTAAGGCCTCAGGTAATGCCTTGTGTAATTAGAAAACGTGGCCTGACGGGGTTTGCAGGTGACCTCAGAACAGCAGCCGATGCAGCAGGTTGTTTTTCACCCTCGCCTGGCTGCTGACTCACGGGTTGCAGCTCCCCTTTTCCCAAATACACTGTCAGGCAGCTGTTTCTACATACTGCTAAAAAGGAGGGTCTGCTCTCTGAAGCAATAATTTTGCCCCCTGCCCCTACCCAAGCCTGAACAAATCTCTGCCTCTGGAGCGGAAATAAAAGTGCATAAACTCGGCAGCGCACAGGACCTAAATTCAGATCCGTATCTTCCAAATACGTGAATACACAGGTACTGAATTTTGTAACAGTGAAGCTTCTGCTGTGGCTTCAAGTGAATGCAAAGCCATGTGCCTTAAAGAATAAATCAATCTAGTAAACCGCGTGTTATTATTTTTCATTATTCTGCTTTCCAGAAGGAAGTGTTTCTGAACCTCTTGTACTTTGCCCTCATTTCTTAAAATGCAGTAAATAGCTGTATCTACTTTTACATTTTCTCAGGAGAGAGCTGGAGATTGTGGCTGGATGGGTGAAACTCCAGGAGGTCAGGAATGGTTTGGGTTGCTGTTTGGGAAAAACTGTGCTGTCATTCCTTGTTGAAAAGAGCATGCCCTGAGCTCCACGTGTACTGACTGTAACCACCTCCTGGCCCCGCTGAGCTATTCATCCTGCCATTATTTCCCTCTTACAAACCAAGATCCTAAGAGCAACAAATAAGAACATCAGGCACTTGAGTGAAAAGTGGCTAGAGTAAAACAGTTAGCATCGGTATTTACACGGATCAGGAGATGATCGGTGCGTGTAAACTGGTGATTTGGGAACGTGGCACTGAATTAGGGCCACGCAGAAGGTCACTGTCGCAGCCCAGCTGGCTAAGGCATTGCGCTCTGGGCTCGGAGACTCTCCGGGCACACATTTCTCCTAAATCTGCTCTAAATATATGGCACAACCTCTAGCAATTTTCAGTGGAGATTCCTGCGCTTCTGTGACTCACTTGCCCGGTAAAAGCTCAAGCCACCAAAAGCTTGCAAGGTTTTCCTCTTTCAGTGAGGTACCAGAGGAGCCAGAGATTGCACCCGGGGCTATGAGTGCACGTAACTGCCCATGCCAGGATAGTACAACACAGTTAATCGTAAATTTTGTCACCTGCTGTGCTGAAAAGGTCAGATTTTTCAAGGGTTGAAGCTCTCCTTTGAGGCCCCTTTGTGCTTTGCCCGTGCCTCCTACCACCACCCAGGCTCACCCCCTCATCTTTAGACTTCTCGCCCCGACTGACGGACACCGCCGCTGCCCTGACGGTTTTCTCCATTTTCCCGCTATCCTCTTTGCTGTTTGCTACCTTTACAGCTCAGCGACGTGCTGTCCTTTGCCGTGCAACTCCTCTCACGCATGCCCACTCCTCTGCTCGCAATTAGCCCTGCGGTTGAACAAAATCACCGCTCCCTGCAAATCCTGAGAGCCAAGCTGCTGCAAAGCCTGAGACAGAGAGCGAACAAGGCACAGTCAGACTGAAATCCCCTGGCTCCACCGAAATTTCAGCTCCCGTTTTCATTCCTTTTGGTGAGCTCGCTCTCTCTGGCAGAGGAACCAGCTCAGCTCGGCTTCCTCAGGATCTTAAGGAGGCAATTTTGTTAGAAAACGTCGCTAATTACGTTATTAAACAGCTGCCATATGTCATGCCCCCCCTACAAATCCCACAGATTTGCCTCCAATTTGAGAGCTCCACCTTTCTGCTTCACCCTTCGCCCAGGGGAGGCATCTACCCGAAGCCTCCCCGAGACTTTCTGCGGGTGTCAGCGAACACCCCACCAAAACAGAGAGCATCCCTGGCCTCTGGGAAATGGGCTCAAGCTAGAGAAACCAGGCCCCGATGCACAAACCCCTGAGCTGTTTTCTTTTTTTTTTTCCTTTGCCTCCTTCACCCTGCTGCATCTATGTTGGGAACAGAGAAGCTCGACTGCCACAAACCAGCTAACAAATGATATAACCCCAGGACCGACCAAGCGTTTCCTCACCTGCCCGTGCCACAGCGCGCTGGCCGTGCCGCGTTAACGAACCGGCCGACCGCAACCCGCCCGGCCCTGCCGCGGCTCCACCGCTCGGTCGTGCCGCAGACGGACCCTGGCCTGGTCCCCGGCGAGCTCTGGAGCCCCCGCTCGGGCGATCCGCCGGGGCAGGGGACGTAACAACGCGGCCCCGGGGTCCGACAGCCTGGCTGGGCTTCAAACCCCGGGGAACGGCGAGGAGGAAGGCAGAAGGGAGCTCCCTGTGTTTAAGGTGAAAAAGCAGGATAGAAGGAGAGCGGACGTGGGGCTTAGCTGTGTTGGAGGGGACGGGAGAGAAGAAATTCTCCAAAGAAGTAGTTGTGGGCTTAAACCCGTCTCTGCTTCTGTTCCGGTTAATCATTAGAGTCCAAACTGCACCAGAGGGAGACATATCCAAATGCTTATGATGCAAAGAACCAGGAACTACAGTCATTTTTTACACTGTTCGGATGGACAGCAGGCAGACCAAGCCAGGTTATGTCCTTCCCCCCCAGACTACAAGCTAAAAGGAACGAAATGGTGAAATCAGCAGAAGGTTTAGGAGGAGCTGGTGCCTGCACAGCTGTGTGCTGCCTGGGAGGTCACCCCTGCACACCCACGGGGGGAGCCACGGGGGGAGCCACGGGAACTCAGCTCCGGTAGGAAAACGCTACGAGTCACATCCCTGGTACCTGAGAAAAGGCAGAAGCACCACAGGGTTTAAGCCTGGCACGGTACAGCAGGCAGGAGGTGCAGTTAAGATGCAGTTCAGGTCAAGAAAGACCTGAACTGGGTAATACAGAGCAGATTTCCCTGTTAAAGCACAAATAGAAACCTGTGTCATCTCCTATGCCACGTTAAAATCAAGGCCTGGCTGGGCACGCGAGTATGCCTGTGCATATATATATTTATACACACATACACACATATGTACGCCTATATATATATATGCATGTATATATGAATGCTTTCCAGGAGTGGAGAAAAGTTTAAGCAAGCTGAAGAAGAGCTGGGGGCTTCTTGTGCAGTGCCTGGCCTTTGCCACCCTGTCACTCCTTCCCTTCGCCTGCCCTTTTCTGATTTGTGTAATCCTCCATCCCTTCTGGCCCCGCGTACCTGAAAGCGCAGGATTTTTCCCAAAGTCTTGAGTCAAGGAAGGGACGAGCAGCGTTTAAAAACAAGCTTTGATCCATGTGTTTGGTGAAATATTAGTGGCTGGAGGATCAGAGAACAAGTACTAAATTTGCATTTTGTACCATCCTTTCCTCTAAAGGGGAAGTATTTTTGGGTCACCAGGATAGTTGCACACAGTTTCTATTCTCTCCTATTATGTAAACCTGCAGGCAAAAAAGAAATTCCCCAGAGAGGGCGTTCATGGAAAGCACCGACACAACAGAGCTCTGCAGTATGCTGCGGTTTTCCACCCAACCCTACGAGGCTGCCTCTCCTCTCCCGTGCACGAGCATAAATTGGTTTCTTGAAATAAAGCGGACTGTGCAGGCAAGTAGAAAACTCATCTCCCATAGGACAGATTTCCTAAGGTATTTCGGGCATTTGCCACTACGACCAAGTTCAGTCCGAAGCAGTTAGGGACCATAACCGCTTTCAGAAGATCTAACCCAGCCCTTGCAAGCCCTGAGAGATGCCGAGCCTTTGCCGTGGCACCACAGGTCTAACCCTTTCCGTGAACCATTTACGGCACTCGTGGTTTTCTTTTTGCATCGGTAGAGCCCCGCGAATCTCTTTTCCTCTGGGGCCGCCTGTCTGGTGCTATCTGAATGCCAAGCTGCCCAGCCCTCGCCCCGGCCTCGTGAGCCACCAGCGCCCCGCGGACCGCGGTTCGTCAGCATCTCCAGCCTCCCCGGGACGCCTGAGCTGGTCGTACCAGAAGTCTCACACCCACACCAGTCACCTCTCTTCAGCTCTCCCTGCAACTGGGATTGCTTAGTAAAACCAGCTGATACTAAACTCGGCGTTAGGAAAAACTCCATCCTCAAGGTTTCTCCCTGCCGACCTGCACTGCTGTGCTGACAGGAACATTTAGGCATTTTCAACATCCACTCAGCAATGAAGTACGGGTGCCAGCAAGTGGGTTAACATGTTAGTGAGAAGGGAAAACACAGACAGAGGGAATCATTACCTCACTCTGTTCGTGCTACCTCGTGAAAGCTCTCGCACACCTTGAACGAGCCTCAGGAGGAGCTCCTCGCTCGCTCCCGGCCCTGCTGTTTCATGAGGTTATAGTGGTGGGCTGTGGTTTCAGAGAGGGCGTAAGACTGAAGATGAAATAACTCCAAAGCTTCCCAAAGTAACAGGGAACTCTGATCAGTGGCAGAACTTTTTGGCAGCAGTGTTCCAATTGCATCCTTTGGTGTTTGGACACGGTACTCTACTCATTAAGTTGCCCGTGAAGGCATCCGTTTAACCTTGAGCTGCTGAACAGATTTTAGTGACTCTTTGGGAGAATTTTAACATGATGACATAGGATATCCTGACATTTTTCTGTGCCATACATTGATGTAAGTGCTGTTTAATTTTAGCACAAGCTACCTGTTGAAGTGGAATAAACAGAGCAATTACATTTTGATGGTACGCTTCCCCTCAGTCCCCGCAGTTCAGAAACAATGAAAAACTTCTCGTATTTATGAGGTAAGCCGAGCGTTAAAGCAAACTGGGCAAACTGCTATACGTCTGGGGATGCTCCGACTTCTAAACAGGACAACGAGGAGGTCCCTACAGATACAGCTCGCAAGCGATATATGGAAGCAATTACTCCTGCAGGAAAATATTTTTTCACAAAGCTAAGCTGTTACAGCACACGAAGCTGCGAAAGGTTAAGTGACAAACGATACGGACCCAACGACATTACTCACCAGTCAGGATCAAGCCACAGTCACGCCTGCACGACAGCAACGCCGGCCAAGGTTGAAGGGCTTGACACCCGAACGCAAGCCCGGACGGGAGGGCTATGTATTCCTGGTGAGCAAGACCCACCGAGGAAATGCACTCTCCTCCAGGCTACAGCCCAAGTTTGCCTAGTTCTACGAAAATGGAACACCGAGAGTGACATTTTCAAAAGCACTTGCATCACTGAGGAACTGCGATCCTACTTTCAACATGAAAGAAACAGGGCAAATTAGTGTGGGCGGGGGCCAGATTAATTGAATAGCCGTCTCGGTTACCTCTGTAATGCGCTGCGGTCTGTTGGGGAAGCACCTCCCAAGGCATTTATGAAAAGGGCCTGAAATACTTCAGAAAACGTTATCCCAGATGTCATATTTATTCAAATATTCAGATTTATTATTGGATTTATAATCGCCCGTTATGACAGCTGCGCTGATTAGATTCCACACTAATTCATCTGCACCCTGATTTACATGGTCTTTACGGAGGGCACAACACTACCACACACGCGGCACCCCCCGTCAGCTGCTGAACGCCCATCACGCCGCCACGGTCTGCAGGCACCGCGCCGACTTCGAGGTGCCTTTGAGAACAAAAGCTATTACTGTGACGAGAGAAATGCAATACCACGCGGCTTTTCTAGACTTTGCTCGTGTCATCAGATGTCATGGTGAACCTGCGAACACGTATGCACCTTAACGTAAAGCTCTCTCTGAAAACTGGCCCGGGAGTCGTCACAGAAGAAAGGTCCGGTCCCCGTCCATTGGGCAGAATGTGTTCGCACACAAAAGAAACAAGAGAAAGGAAAAGAACATCAGCCCTGACAGACAATGGTTACACGAAGGCAAAACTGAAAACTCGCTGGCTTATTTCCTTTATTAAGCCCAAAATAACGCCTTTAAAAAACCCTGACTTCATGAATAAATCAAATGCCTTCATTAAAGAAACATTTACTGCCATTTTCTATACTTTATTTTAAGGCATACAGAAAAATATTTAACAAATGTGTATGCAATTAAATGCCGGGGACTGCTAATTACAGCCCTTCTGAATGCCTCTGCAAAACAAAGATACTCAATACAATATGTCAGAAAGGGTGGGGAAAAGAAAGAGAGGAAGCTGAAGACGATCTAATTCATATTAGCGCAGATATATGCTGGCCTTTGGCTACCAGCAGCAAATAAGCCATCAGTGTCACCCCGAACGGCAGCCAAAGACATTTTAGAGTCACATCTTTGCTTCTGCTTCTCTAATTCATTTCCAAAACATTTCACCTCTAACTAATTACGGAATTTAATGACAGAATGTAAAGGACTGGCTGGGGTTGCAGGCCATTCCAACAAGGCTTTAATGACATATCCTTCAGGTTGCAGAATCTTTATGTACTTAGCAGTGATTTATCAGCCCTGGCAGAGGCAGGTACTTCAAAGGCAACCTTATATAAAAAATAAATTCTGCCTTTGCCAAGCGTTGGAAAGAGCACTAAATTAAATTTAAAAATCACTTCCTACAGACAAGAGAGTCATAAAGACTCAGCGGGTTTGTCTATTTGGCCAACAGGCAAAAATTTATGACAGTACAGTTTTGTAATCAATAATAGCAATACAGTGTATGTTTTTGATTGGAAAAAATTAAAGATGCCAAAACAACATCGCTAAATATTTAGGCTGATTTGTGACAGTCCCATTGAGCAGAAACACAAAACATGCATTTTGATGAATTTCCAACTAGTTTATGTCATACTATACTTTTTATTTTTCAAAAAAGAATATTAAAACTATTATAAGCTTTGTCACCTGCTGTAAGGCAGAATGATGTAATTTTATTCGCTGCACATTTCCTGTTTGTGAGGCAAAAAAGCATAATTTACTTCTTTATAAAAGGGAAATATATATAACTATATATATATAATTTTATTGGTATTAACATAATGCAATACCATACATTGAGCAAACAGAAAGAAAACATTTCAAAATACATTTTTTAAAAGTATCTCCCCATAAGATAGTATGAAATAGCAAGTAATTATCATTAACATTATTACAATACACCCTTAGCCAAATATATTAAGGAAAATCCACATTCTAACCACAGAGATAGAGGCAAACATCAACCCATAGGGGACCCAGAACATAATGATAAATACAATATCTGAATCTACTTTGAGTGACACCCAGACAAATACTGGCCCCAAACCAGCCCTCTGGAGGCTGGCTGTTACACAGAGAATACTGGGTGCCTGCTTGGCCAGGCAGCATCACTCACAGGTTTAAGTCCTAGAAGATAAAGAGGAACCGAAGAGTTTATCTGCAGAGTCTAACAAATCTCAGCGTGAGGTATCTTCTCCGTCAGCAGCCGAACGAGTGCCAGCGTACCCTCTGACCACGACAGAAATGGAAGTCTCCGAAAGGTCTGCGCATACCTCCACGTGACAGAATAGACTTAGTTTAGCACGACACAGCAGGGTGACTGCCGTCACTAACGTGAAGCACGCTTAAAAGACACGCCTCTGTCTGGTTGGCCTGAACGGGTTTCACTGGAGTTCAGTACAAGGAAGAGGGTTTTACCGTTACCGCGGCTGAACGCCTCTTTAATTCCTCGAGGTCTGCAGAACACAACCGAGTGACATCAAAGCCCTTCCCCTGCCAAGACCCTCGTCCCCTTCCGTCCTCCCATGCCGGGGGCAGTATTTTCTGCAAATGTGCTCCGTGTAGGCTGGATCTGACCTTCTGCCTAGTCCCATTGTGGAAAGGGTGCATTCTTCAAAAGACTGGCCATGCCCTTTGATGCCTTCCTGGAGGCCTCATATCCAGGCATGTGGTTGTCTACGCTTTAACAGGTCTGTTCTCTGTTACAAACATCAAAGTTATTCAAGAAGAACTGACTTCCTGAACGGAGGCCATTAGGTTGCTTGCAAGAGGCTGAAGTTGAGTCTCCGTCGTGCCAATTCTCTAATGATAAGTTTATCAACCTTTGAGTCCGATCGGTTCAGTGCCAAGAGAAGTGGATCCCATTTGACATGGAGAGGTGCTATCAACTCTCGCAGTGTATTAGCCTAATATGATAAAGCAGTGATACAATATGGTGAAAGAACTGTGATGTGCCATTATTTCCATATCATATTAGTATATTAGAAATACTATCATGCAAACAAGAGCAAATAGCAAATCTGGCATACAGTATAGCAGCACTACAGAGCTTTTCTAATCTGCATGCAGCTGTGCTCATGAGGACAGAGACATGGCACTCTTCTGCTATTACACCTTGCTCCATCAAAATATCCATCCCTGATGCAAAAGAGGTATTTAGGACAGAAAGTTATATATTCTCTCTTTGTGGATACGCTTTAAAAAAAGAAAAAAGAAAAGAACAGAACAAAGACCAATTAAAAAAAAAAAACAACAACCCACAAGGAAAACAAGAGAACAATACACATCCTAACCAACTTGGGTTGGTTTCCTCCATGTTGAAGAGGCATTAGCTCATTTGGAAGCACTGGAAAAGGGTCACATGAATGAGGAGAAAGGAAGCAAAGAACGTGCCCCAAATCCACCAAACGTGCTACAAACACAGAAAAATATCCTGTCGGCAGCTTATGCACGAACTAGAAAAAGAGGTGGCACAACACAATCTGGCTCCTTTCCCACCCTAGCTGACAATCCAGCATTGTGCAACGTTGGGTGAAGGGTAAGATACGGAGCTAGGAAATCACGTGATTTCGAAACCACACTGACATTACATACATCCAAAAGCTAGGGCTTGAGAACTCAAGAATCTTTGTGGACCTGTGTTAGCAAAGAAAAGAGAAAGGTGGAATAAACAGCATACAGCTAAGTCGTTTACTTCGTGTTTCTGTGGATATGCAGTCTCTGCGCACAGGGCAGTTTCAAAAGCCCGGCGGCTCTCAGTACATACCCTGTTCTATTGTCTACTACACTTATTTGTAATAAAAAATGAAACTCCATGGATCTCAAAATCCATTGTGGTTTTAGATCAGAGATATGAAGAGCTGGGGGATGTTTTGTTGTTAAAAAGCCACTTTGGGAAAGAGTTCAACTATGCAGACCATAAAGATGTACAAATTCAGTCCAATTTAACTGGTGAGACTTGTTTAACCCTTGTTAAAGAGAATTTTTTTTCTTTTTTCAAAAGACAGGATGAAAAAAGAAGGAAAACAAAAAGCATTGCCATTTTTACTCTTCAGCATATCACAAAAGGTCTGGAAAGCAGAAAAGAAATCTTGTCTCAGTGACAGAAGGCACAAGGTGGAAAGAATCCCAGATGGAAACATCGGTGCTGTTTACTCCACCCACGGCAGCAATTGGAAAATGAGTTTCCAGAGAGGCAGAGGGTGAGCAATGCTATATGGAACTCAAACCAAGTTCAGCCTCTCCTCCACTGCTGAGATTTCCCGGGGACTCTGTGCGTCAACAGGGAGAGGAGGAAGAAGAAAGGAGAGGAAAACAGTTTATATAACTAAATCCTAAGTATAGCAGTCGAGAGAAACTTTTACATAACTTATTGTTTAAAATAAGCAACATTTGAGTCTACATCCAAAATTTAAAAAAAAAAAAACAAAACAAAAACCCACAACCCCCCAAACCCAAACCCCTGACAAACAAAAGGCCAAACCAGTACATTTCAGGACTTATGGGGTTGAGGGAAGGGAGACTTCAGTACACTGCGAAAGGGAATGCTTTTCACATTTCATCCTGTTTTGTACTACAAACGGTCACAGCGCTTAAAATAAGCATCTTTCTTGGATTTGTTTGGGAAAAGGCACTAAGGGGAAGAGGATACTGCTGCCTTGTGTATCGCTTCTGCAGCTTCAGGAGATCCTGTTGTCTCATGGATGTTGTTCATTTAACTTGATCTCTAAAAATTCAGGAAGTTTGGGTTCAAAGGTCAGGCTTTGGTGAAAGAAGCTTCTCCTTTCGTGAAACAAGGTGGCTATGAAATAAAGGAGGGTTATTGCAGTTAAGGCAAGGGTGGTACCTAGCGGACGTCTATAGCCAGCTCTTCCAGACTCCCTGCCTGTGGAAGAACTGTGCTACCTCCAAGAGATGGTGAGACAGGACTTTTTATTATGTACCTAAAATCCAACTAGATTTTGCATTGGAAGATGACTATTTCTGAAAAAAACCCTGCTAATAACACACACCTTGGAAAAGGCTATTCAGTAATATTGCTAAGGCCATTACAGGCCCATTATCAAACACTGGTAATTCGTCGCTGTCCCACTTTGGCTTAGTCACAATGTGCATGAACAGCCTTTCATCAGGACCTCTTAGGATAAGTGGTAGCATACACTGTCCTATTCATCTGAAGGTGAACACAATTAACAGGCACTTGGTGGGCTTTTCTAAATAGATTTCTCATTATTTTACTATATCACTGATAGTAACTAACTGTACAATATTTCCTATTTGTGTAGATAAACATTAAGAGTTTAGAGATTCTGCTTTTTGGTAGTAAAATTGTTTTTCCTTGTCATTATAAACCCCATGTTTTTCTTTCTGCATCACTAGCATCAGCAAAATGATTTATGTAAAAAATCTCCAGCATATGGTTCCCTTTCTAGATAAGGTTTTTAAAATTTGTTTTATAGGAGAACAAATACAAATAACGAAGAACAAATAACGTGCTTTTGGATGGATACTTATCGACACTACAACTTACGAAACTCATGAGACTTGCAAACATTTTGAAAAATAAACCAACTGCCATTCACATACGAAAATGAACGCGACCCTATGAAAATAATGAAGTGAACTTACTGCATTTATCAACCAAATCATGTTTGTATTATGAGAAGAGCTTTACAGCAAATGACTTCCCCAGAGAGGTTACAGAAACAAAACCGCCTGCTATAAATCTCCGCCTATTTCCTCAGCTAATGCGGTCAGGGAAGGCGTGAGGAACCTTACGTACGTCCCAGCAAGCCCGTAGCAGCGGGAGGTGCTCTACCCATCGAGAGTGGTGGGGACAGAAGGCATCGGGGCTGGGACCCACGCGTCGAGCAAGAGCAAAGGCGTGCTCTGCAGGCCCTGCTGGGCACGCCACCGCCTCCCAAAACCCAATAAAAAACTAAGCAAAGGGGAGGAGAAAGTTCTCCCCCGAGAGAAATGGCTGAGAGTCACAATCAATAAGGTCTCCACATGGCTCACACAAGAGGTCCTATGGAAGGAAAGGGGCACGGAAGGTGAATCAACTATTTCTTTTTTTCTTTGAGACCTATTAATCGGTAATGAAGGCACACCAGCAGTCACTAATGAGAGGTAATTTAAGTTAGGGTTTTCATTTTGATGTGTTTTTTAATAAAATGCATAACATTTTACTGCTGCCACTTGAGAGTACACTTTCTTATGAATGTTCACATTATATATTTTGCCTAAACAGGCTACAGGATGCCTGATTATTAAATGGTATGTTTACAGTAAATTTGCTTTTCAGAGAAGGGTTAGGCTGAATAATAGCAGGTTAGCAAAGTTTTGAAAGAAATACTGAAGTTTTAGAAAAGGACATTTCAGACTTCCCATTTATAGTGACAATCAGTAAAACTGGAACCGCCTTTTGACTCTCTATCCTTTCCTTCATTTGTATCCTATTTTGTGTACCTATTTCTACATCTGTCTATATGTCCATAAGAGATACAGAAGAACTTTGCTCTTACCTATTACCTAGCCCAGTAACAAAGCATGTCTAGTTACGTATATTCCCCTAAAAGCAAATACTACGTGTGAGTAAGCAGGCTCTGAACAAGAACGAGTGCGAACGCTGGAGAGAAGACAATCCCTCCCCATGTACCAAAACCCAGTACCTGCCTGCTTCTGTTGCAAGTCCAGTGGCAGACACATCTTCCTCCTTACCAGGGAAACGGCTCAACACTAGTTGACCCAGAGCCCTCGGGAGGAACGCTGGGACCTCTACAAACTGTCCACTGCTCAGCGGTGGGAAGTTCCTACCGCCTTCGGGACTGCTCCGGTCTCAGATGCCACGCAGAGATGAAAAGGAGCTGGTATAAAGCCTGGAATGGGAGTGCCTGAGGCAAGAGGGCTCCGATGACACAGCCAGTGCAGCCCCCTGACACGATACTCCAAAGCAGCATCTCTGCAAATTATCCTGTAAGAAGCCGGTTAGACGTGGAAGCAGTAGCAGGAGTCACTCCGTACTCCTCTGGAGACTGAGTTACTGCAGCAAAGGGCACGGAATCAAACAGTGATAATGCAGGAATATGCTATCTGCAAATAGCAAGTCCCAGCTTTTCCAACATCACAGTATATGCTCACGTGCCTCACGTCCTGCCTGAGCTAAACAAAGGGACACCAAGAGCACAAATGTTAAATGAGAGAGCGCCACAATGAGGAAGGGGGCTGGGGAGGGCAGATGGTGGTGTCGGACCACTGAGAACCTCCAGTACCTGCTCCTCTACGGGGGCTGCACGCGGCGCCAGCAGAACAACGCACAGGGAAATGAGAGGGCTCTGACCAGCAGGCATTTTCCCTCCCACCTACCGCGGTATTTCTAAACGCGCGAATGCATCCCGGCTCTCCCAATGTGCACTTGTGTTGCTCAGTAACCCCGTATCCGCTCAGTACTAAGAACTAAATAACCCCCCTCAAACAAACACGTAAGCAAAAATCCCACTAAAGTCACAATAAAAGCACCCGAAAATTTAAAATTCATAGTTATTGTTGCCTTACACGCTCCCGCGCCACACCACTAACGCAGTTACGACTACACAGAATAACACTATTCTCTGTATCGTCCTGTCGCAAGCTGTGCACGCGCACGCCGCGTTGTACCTAGCTCACCTCGCGCGCAGGCAAGAGCTTACGACCTCGTTCCGCGTTCCCCAGACTCTCGGCCAGGCTGCGGTGCCGGAGAGCGCTCCGTGCCC
>JANVCT010000050.1:18123298-18148293 GCA_026770115.1 Aviceda subcristata
CCCGCAAGCCGGGACCCTCCGGGGGGCCCCCCGGCCAGAGGGGCCGCGGTGCGCCCGGCGGCTTTTAGGGGAAGAGCCTCACTAAGTTCTTGGTGCGCTGGGGGTGACCAGAGGGGGGTTTACTCCTACACTCCCACCAGTTCCTACTCTCCCACCCATTCAGCAGGTTTTCACCCTCAATGATCTTTGTACCAAGACATCGGTATGAAAATTCATTGCATCTCCTTAGCCTCCTCCTCCCTAGTTCGTCCCCAAGCATCTCTGACACACAAGGATGCTCCTGTCACACGTTGTGTTTGACCAGGTGCAGCTTCCATGCTTCTGTATGATGGCATTTCACAGAAGAAATCACGGTCTAGGACCGTTCAGGACCTGGTCACCCTCTATAAACAAGGGGGATGTAACAGAGGTCTATAGAATTAGGAGCACATACATAGAATCATGGAATCATTTAGGTTGGAAAGGACCTACAAGATCATCGAGTCCAACCATCACCCCTGCCCAGTAGACCATGTTACAGAGTACCTCGTCTACATGCGCCAGGTACCAAGAGAAAAGGTCGATCATTGCCTCTTCCAGTAACAGGAACATCTGAAAGTTTGAGTGGCAGGTACAAAACTAACCAAGAGGTGCTTTTCTCTCCAGCCTGGAGATAAAATGGGCAACTCCTTATTGCTGTATGATACAGCTAAAAGTACACCTGAGTTCAAAATCAACAAAACTGTTTTGCGGAAAAATGATTCATCAAGGGCTACAAGCAAGACACCTTTAACTCTTCCCTAGAAATATGTTTTTAGGTGCTGTTCCAGGCAAGCTAACTGGGCTAGCTGGAATGTGGGGCTCAATGCTCTTCAGTGCAATCACTTGGGCTTGCAGGGTTTTTCTTTTAATGCAAATAGCTCAGAGTCTGAGATTTGATACAGAATTACACAAATCAACCTTTTGGACAATTTTTACTAAGCCTACATCTGCTGTGCAGAATGGAAACAGACTGCAAGACAAAATAGCAAAAACAACAAGCTTAGTGAGTTTTTAATTTTGCAAGGATTGTTTTTTTCAGAAAGAAGTAAACATCCCTCTTAAAGAAGCTGCACATCTGATGGCAATAAGCTCACTAATTTTCCTGTATAACGCCAGGACTTGCTATTGGTACAGCCGGATATTCCAAAGAGGCCTTACACCATTAGGCTTGTCACTGATGCTTTCATAATTCGCAGTGACTTGAATTTATGTTCACCTTCCTCAATGTTTTTTTATTCCAGAAATATAGGTGGAGAGGTTCTGGAGAAATTATCCTGGTGCAACAACATGGAATTAGGCTATAAATTTATCTTTGATTTATGTCGTATGGCAGCCGTGGGAGAAGAGCCAAATCCAGGGGGAATATAAAATCCCACCCCTCCACTCCTGTTTTCCCCCCGAGTAAAAACCCAAGGACTACAGGTGCCACAGCCCTCCAAGGGACGGTGCTGGCTGCTCGGGGCCATCTGGCCATGCCCTCGTCCTCCCACGTTCACCCTGCCCCAAGGTTCAGGAGTAAGGAAATCCATCAAGGACCCAAGTGCTATTTGCAAAACTGACTGAAGAGCCTAATTTCTACTTCAAGTGACTTTTGTACTCTCGCTGTAAATCCCGTAATCTTGTTTAGCCACCACGCGTACAAGCTTAGGAAACTGGCCTTTTGGGATGGAGGAGAGCAAGAAGGGGGCTGACGTTTTGGAGTTTCACTAACTGTAAAAGCCATTTCCAAATGGTGAATCTCCAAGGCAATCATTTTTTCACTTTACAAAACCCCTGAAACTTCCTTCCACCTTCTACCAATAGTTCAAATTTAATTGAACCAGAAATTTCAGCCATCCTTTAAACAAGTATCCCCAGGAGAACTAACAGACATCCTCTTTTCCTCTTCTTTTACTATGGAGAGATTTTACACGTATTTTATAGACTGGGCAAGATGTTCATAGGATCAAATTTCTCAACTTCTGAAGAGTTTGCACAGATGCACGGATAGGCTGTTTATGCTGCAGGATTCATGACGGCCACTCTGAGGCGGCCATACCTGCAAGCAGAACTTGTGAACTGAAGTGCAGGAGGTTGGGATGCAAAGAGAGCAGAGAACTTAGAAACTATCGATTTCTGAGAGCATAACGCAGTAATGTCTAAACTGCATTTTCTGGTTTTTATTTTATTTTTATTCTTCAGTCTCGCCATTTCATAAATCATTGTCAAAATTCTGAGATTTAAATTTTCAATGTGTTAGTATAAAAATATATATGGTATGGTTAAACTACCCTAGTTCATTAATAAGTATTCCTAGTCCCTGTAAGAATGACATGAAACTTTTAAGGCTACATTGGGAAATATGACATTAAGTACCAAGATCATACAGGAACACTGGTGAAGGTAAGCATGGTCCTCGGTGGCAACAAAATGTAAGAAAAAAAAAAAATTAGTCTTGGAGAGCTTTAATGGGATTTTTCCTAGGCTCCTTGCAGCTGGAAACAAATAAATAAAAATACTCTTTTCCATCTTCTGAAAAGACAGAAACCAGCTACTCCAGTTGTCCCTAAAGCCATTCCATTAAAGTTAAAAATATAAATGTACTGTAAAAGTATGTGCATGTACTTAGCTTGATTTAAAAAAAAAAGAAAACATCTTGAAAATAAAATTTACCTTCTGAACTAAAAGTGGAAAACAAATGTCAGGGTATATTCTAGCAAGGAGGAAAGAAACAGAAGAATTCTCAGAATGACCAGCTTCAAGCTTTTTATAGCTTAAGTACGATTCCCATATTGGATTTCAAGTGTTCACACCAGTACAGTACAAATACCGCTTTAATGCCAAATGTAGAGGCTATTCAAGTACTGCTGTGTGAATGCTAAACCAGAGCTTGCTGGTCTTCCTGCAGGAAGACACTCCATAATTCTCCAGGTCTCCCGTTCCCCAGCTCTCCGGGGTTCCATACTGAGCGCTCTGCACGTATAGGCCGGGCCGTATGGGCGGCGGGGAGCCCCCGGAGCCCCCCCGCGCCATCCCGCCTCGCTCCACCCCCGAGTTTGGTCTCACCCCCAACTAAAAGCACGACGAGCCCCGGCGAGGTCCGAGCACGTATTTGGAGCCGTCGGGGTAAGCGTCCTCCGTGCCGCGCCGCTGCCGGACCTCTGCCTCTCCCCCCCGTTTACGACCAGGAATCTCCCATGTGGGGTTTCCTTAATTTCGCCTCCTCCTCGATGCTTGCGAATCTTCACATGATTAAATCAACATTTCGAAAACTGGTTGAAAAGGGGGTTTAAATCGAAGTTTTTTGGCAGCCTCTCTCCTCGCTCTCTAACAGTGATGGCAACTCAAATGCTTTTAAACAAATCGGTGGTGATATTTTATATTCCAAAAGGCCAAAGTTCATCCCTCTGGAATCCCGAAGAGAAGAAATAATTAGCTGCTATTACTTTGTGCCAGCAGCGCCCAAAACGTGGAGCCAGAAAGCGGCCATCCTACGTAAAATGCAGCCGTTTTCTTAATGTAAATACAGTAAGATCCCACGGAGAACTTGTTTCACGCTTTGTCCATGAACTCATGCTATTTAATAGCACCACACTAGGTACACTGATGTGGGAGTGGTAACTGTCACCAACACGATCCAAAACTTGCAAATTGGGGCTGCAAAAGGAGACAAACAATATTTATCTTCTAGCTTTTGAGCCGCGATTTTTAAAAACGAAGCTAGAAACCTATTTTTTTATTATTAATGAGAACTGACATCCTTGCAAAATTGTCAGATTACAGGGCTTTTTCCTTCTTTTTTCTTTACTTAAAAAAAAAAGTAGCACTGTATTATCACATTTGTTTCCTAAGAAGTGGCAATGCTTGATATAGTCAGGCATCGGAACAGGCTGCCCAGGGAAGCGGTGGAGTCACCGTCCCTGGGGGTGTTCAAAAAACGCATCGAGGAGGCACCTCAGGACACGGCTTAGTGGGCATGGTGCTGTTGGGTTGACGGTTGGGCTGGATGATCTTAAAGGTCTTTTCCAACCTCAACGATTCTATGACATTGAAAACCAGGAGAAGATCTTACAAACACGATCTTCTCCTCCCAGAAGCGGGCGACATCAGCCACCCCTGACACCCCCGGCGTTCCCCGACAGCAAAAGGCAGGAGGACAGTCTCAGAAGCTGGAACGGTTTGGAGGGATGAAAGCCCTTGCCAAGTTTCAGATAACAATATGGTAAACGCTATGCTAACAGACACAGAGCTTGGCAAACGACAGGCTTTTTTAATTTTTTTTTTTTTTTTTTGTCTAGTCAGGCTGTTAGTTTTACAAAATGTCATATCGGTTGGTTGGTTAGTTGGTTTTAGCCCAATTAATTAGACATTTTAAATCACCTGAGGTTTTTATTAACGTGAGCTACTTAACATGGATATGTGAGAGGCGCAGGAATAATCAGCTCAACGACGATTAGAAACATAACCATTAAGCAGAAAAGCGCCGGGGATGCTGTACAGCACGAACTGCAATAGGAAGGACGAGACGGCTGCCAAACAGATAAGTATCCCAGCACAGTGGAAAAAACCACCCAGGTGCAGCAACCTTCCCGGTCTCAGCCAAGCGCATGGCACCCAGCGTGGGTGCTGCCATCCCAGAAGAGGTGGGAGGCAGCCGAAAACCCAGGGAAGGTCGGCAAGAGGGGTCGGAAGCCCAGAAAACACTATCTGTGAGAAAAACGACGTCGACCTTCACAACAACCTTTCAGCTTGAAAAAAGAGGTGCTGTAATGGAGCAGTTTTGTTTTCTGTGCCATAATGGAAAGGAAATGCTAGGCTTAAATTGCAGAGGGAACGATTCAATATCCATTAGGAGAAAAAAAAAAAAAAAAATTCCTTTCCAATACAGCAAAGAGGAAAAGCACTGTCCGGAGGGAGCGAGGAATGCCCACCAGCGGGGGGGGTTTAAGGACAGCCTGGGTACGACGGCGGCTCCAGATGAAGGGCAGAGCTATCCGTACTGGATAACCCTTGAATTCCCTTCCAGCTCCCCCGCTCCAAGCCTCGCGCAGCACTCTTACAGCTTCACCAGAGCCTTCAGAGGGGCCAAGATCTGAGCCTACGCGTGCTGCCTTCCTGCAGAAAGGTCTAGGAAACAAGTTAAGGGGATAAAGATGCCAAAACAAAAGCAGCTAGTGCCATTTTAGCTGTCAAAGAGTATCCAAGGAAGCTGCATGGGGCTGGCAGGCCGGACACATGAGATCGTGACCCTCTGGAGCAGCGGCTAGTGGCTAGAAGGAAGGCAAAGTCAGCCAGAAGGCCAGGCTGGGACGCCAGGAAAATTCACAAAAAATTGCCCTACAACATTTATTTCATAGGCCTCCATGACAACGTTCATCTTAAATCCAAGAACTCCGAGGACTTCTTTTTTTAAAAATAGATTAAACCAAACCAACCTGCTTTGTAACAGGTTTGGCTTTTCCAGAGTCTCCTGTCCAACAAAAAAAATTCTAGCAGGATGCTGACCGTTCCCACTGAGGGCTTTAACATCTCATCCCGCTTCCCACGATGAACAGTAATTAAACAAGACTGCGTGTTTACACGGTGCCACTACAGAAGTTCAGCATGGCAGTAGTTCAATAAAACTACACCCCCCATGTCCTTCCAACCGACTCAGGGTCACCCTGCACATAACAGTCGCCTCGAAAGAACCCGAGAGCCACAGACAGCAGACGGTACCACCTGGAGACGTAACAAATGTAATATGAAAAGATTTTATCCCTCTTCTATTCTTTCAGTCCTACTCGGACAGTGTCATATTTTTCTGATTTAATTATAATCAATTATAGAAAGGGTTTTACTTTTTTATTTTTGGGGCAGCTGGTTCTGAGTTAACAGCAAAGCTCGCGCCTGGGAGGCAGCGGGAGACCAACCTCCTCCTACCAGACAAGGCACCAGACGGCCCGTCGGGTGCCACGGGAGGGCTCAAATGGGAATTAGGGATGAAAAATCGCATCACGAAAACGAAGGTCAGAAAAAGCCATTTCATTCACCTCCTTCAGTGTCTGAGCATGCACGGGCTGTGCCGCCCAGAAGGATATCAAGCCAGAAAACCCCCCAACCCTGGCAAACGTTCTGGTTTGTCCAGGACTGACGGTGGATGTAGTAAGTTAGGAAAACATCCTCCTCGGTGTCCCAGAGGGTGCTGCACTTCGTGCTATTCGCCAGCCTCATAAGGAATATTTCTAACGCGACTCATTACCTGCCGTTTCTCCTAGCTCCGCTTATTGAAGCCGCTACCAGGCACGCACACCTTTACTAACCTGAACAATTCCGGAGGGGAAGCTACGGCATCTTAATGGTCTCTGCCTTGCCTCTTGGCGCGGATAAAACTAACTAGGCGGTCAGATGACGGGACACCACTAGTGGTATCCTTGCTGAAATGGGAAGAGGCTGTCGGAAAAGCAAACCGCCCTACTGATTTCAGACACACGTCCCCATCAACTCCCGCGCGCGCAATCCAGGCTTACGCCTGATCCGTCCCGACTCCCGCACTTCTCTGCTGCCTGGACCCTGCCGAAGTGGCACGGCACCCTACCCAAACGGCAGAACCTGGGAGCGGTACACAGCGTACCGCTTCGTAACACGGCGTTTAATTAGCAAAGGCTGATCTTTCCGAGAGACACCACTTGCACCGCGCATTACAGCCCTCTCATTAAAAAGAGGCAAGCCTCCCTGTACTGGATTTCAGAATGTGAAATACCTGACCTTATTCAGAGTGCATTTTTCACTACTGCAAACTCTTTCCTGAAAGCGAAGGCTGCCTAGGATGTCGCACGGATACACCTTCTTGGGCACAGTGTGTGAAACTCGTTGCTAGTCATGGGACTCCTTAAACCCATCTGTCCCATTTTGTGAAAGCACTGCCACCTTGAATTTCATTTCTGCGACTGGCGGGTGGGGTGGGAGAAACTGCTCTCAGTTTCTCTTATTATTCTCTTGCTGGTTCCTAATTTTTTTTTACGGGGGAAAAAAGAAAAATAAAAGCTCTCAGGCTTGGTACCTCAGCACAAGCAGAGATCTGACAGCTCGCTGACATGGAGGGGAGCTTTCCTGAGATCCTTTGCGGGGACTGGACACCTCTCTGAGCTGCAAAATGCCACCACCAGCTCCTGCTCTGGCCTCTGCCAAGTGTCTCCAGTGGTTTAAGGTTAAAAGCCACGTTTCAGAGAGCGGAGCCCGAGGCTATGGCGTTCCTCTGGGACAGCGCTTGCTAGCTGGGTGGCATTAAGCACGGGATGCCGGGAGACGTTCCAAGCCTGGACACGGGCTTACGGTGATGGAGCAAAAAGCCAGGGAATAGGTGCGAGTCTGCCCAGGCTTAAGGAACGTTGCAAAATCTTTTCCGGGTGACACAAGTCACACATGGGAGATTGTTGCATCTTGTGAACACTCCGGGGGGGAGAGCAGGAATCAATGCAGCAAACAAATGCCCCCCCCTTCAATTGCTCCAAAAGGACAGCCCTTGATTTACTGAAATCTATTTAAGACTTTGTTATAGCTGTCCACCCTATAGAGAAGATACTCCGAAATTATGATGATGGGGTAGCAGCAAAACCAATCCTAAACCAGACGTCAGCAGGAATTACGGTACTTAGAGCGCAGGCAAAGGACAGAAAGCTTGCAGAAGCAAGAGAACGAAGAGGTGAGGAGCGATGCAGAAGGAAATGGGGTCGAAGGGCGGGAAGACCGCCGAAGTGCTTTTCTATCCATATTCCTGAAGAAATCTCAGAGCCCACCCGGTGGGAAGCCCCCTTGCACGCTGTCGCGGGTGGCGGGTGCCAGCCCCGTGGCACGGGCGGCCGGCAGCGGAGCTCCTGCCCCGGCGCTGCCTGGGCGGGCGACGGCACCACGGACTCCCACGGACGCTTCTGCTCTCCAAAGGCTTTCAGGGAGCATGGAAAAAGGGTGCAGGTTTTTCCGCGGCGAAGTCGGTGGGATCTGCGGCCAGTTACGCTGGGTAGCGAGCGAGTATCTGCCTCTCCCGTATGCCGAACCCTTAGTGAGTCCTGTGCCTGTCCCACAAAACAAAGATGACTTTGAAAATGAAGGAACCGCTATCAAAAAAACTTCCAAATAACAAAGCAGAAAATGAAGCAAGGCTTCCTGGGACAAAACCCAGAAGCAGCCTGCCAAGAAGATCCTCGAAGTGTTCTTTGGCGTTAAGCGGTGAAATCTGGCAGCGGTGGGGCCAGAGGGGAAGGGGGGGGCAGCGCCGTGACGCAGGGCTGTCTCCTGCTGTCACCTCCCACCAGAAGACAAACCTGAAAAGGCCCAACTTGTCCCTCACAGCCGAATCGCAGAAACGTGCGCGCTGCTGCCTCGGAGCAGCCGGCAAGGGGCCGGCTGGTGCCCCAGGTCTGAAGGCTGTTTGCCGTTCTCATAGCCCCAGGAGCAAACACACGGAAAGGCTCCAGTATCCCACGAGAGAATCCTCTTCCATTACAAAGCAAGAGACCATTACAGGACGGTGTCAATACGGAACAGCTAAATGATTTACACAAAAGTCATTTTAATAGACATTAGAAATAAAACAATCCATTAAAGATTAGCAGTGCCATGTTAACGTGATATAACGAGACAAAAATAAGCAACTGAACACACAACAAAGTTAGGTCCTGACAGATAAACATGGGAAAGGACAACCTGTATTTTCAGTTTACCACGATATACCTAGGCATTACAGCAGAGCTGATACACAGAACTATTTGCAGTGTCAGTAAAGCCTTGCAGTATCTATTTAGGGCTTAAAGTAGTGATTAACAGACAGCTGATGCTTAGTTGTTGGAAATCAGTGTAGCTTTAGTAGTAAGTCAACAGAACTATGTTAAATTATAGCAGCTGGGGACAGCATCTGAAAAACCCATGGAGCTCCTAATTTGTGGTGTGGTGATTTGAAAACAATTCTGCAAAAGAAGTCGGAAGAAACAGGACTGCATTTTACTATTTGATTTAAACTCAGGAGGTTTTAAAAGTGGGAATGTAAAAACAAGAAGCTGAGAAAACAAACTTTTGGCAATGACGTTTGACTTATACAGCAACAACTGCAAAGGAGCTGCATTCCTTGGCCCGCACAGAAAGCAATAGGAATGATTAAGCTTTAAAACACACACATGTACACACAAGAACACATATAATCATCCAAGAGCTCAGAACTATGTCAGGATCACAAATGTGTAAGGCAAATAAATACATTTAAAAGGTTCATCTGATACCAGGTCAGGGAAGGTTCAAGGTGAGGTTAAAACATTTCTAAAAGGGAGAGGATTCCCCTTCTCCAGCCGGTTGCAATGTTTCGTTTTCCCAGAGCAATGGAGGTGAGGGGAGCAGCGATGTAGCACGCACAAGGGCACCCATCCTCTTAGCAGACTTAGCAGTTATAAGCAAATTTCTCAGCTCAGAAACTGGACTTTGCACTTAAGAACACCACTTCCATGAAATCCCTCCCACCTTTTACTGGTAAGGGCACTGGAAAAAGCCAGCGTTGCAAACAGAACATAGCAGCCATAGCAACAAGCAATTAAACACTTAAACTTTTCAACAGAC
This sequence comes from Aviceda subcristata, assembly GCA_026770115.1. Taxonomy (NCBI): domain Eukaryota; kingdom Metazoa; phylum Chordata; class Aves; order Accipitriformes; family Accipitridae; genus Aviceda; species Aviceda subcristata. Next base: position 18,132,884 of record JANVCT010000050.1, read on the forward strand.
TGAACAGTATTTTCTTTCTGGTTTTATAATTTCACGGTCGATAATTCACCATGAGCACTTCACTTGTCTAGCTGGTCATTAATGTCTCGGAAACAATCTCCTCTTAAAGCTTCAACCAAGAAAACCTTCTCACTCAGAGAAAAAGAAAAGTATGTGTATACAGGGAGACCACTTCAAAAATTAAACTTTTTTCTCCCTTTTTGGAAATTAGTATAGAAAGATGGAGAAAAGCCCAAGTTCTGGCCTGTTAAATCAAGCACTAGCCCTTTATTAGTATTGTACGCTATAAAATGTTACATCCAGGAACCCAAAAGCATTAAAATTGAGATTTAAAACACCTAACAACTTAGGCCCTGCAACAGTATCCCTGAGTAATGCCCAAACAGCACAGGAACTCCAGTGGAAAGTCTCCTTGACCCTTTTCACTGACTGTGAGGAATTCTTTTAAAAATATTTTCATACTGCTATCAGTAAAAACCCATTTGAAAACCAGAATTGAAGGCTAAAAATAGGATAAAACATTCTGCACGGTTGATGAAATTTAACCCTGTTAATTACACAGCTTCATTTCACAGTCAGTAAGAGTCTAATATTACCCTAATAAATGTGTGGGTTTTTTGGAAAGTGTCATGCATGACTGCAACTGAAATCATGCCTTTTTAAACTTTTAATGGCATCGAATTTAATATCTGCAAAAGAAATCACTGTTTTCCCCAAGTCAAGAGTTTGAGACGTTCAGAACCGATTGACTAAAGCATAAGGGCAACGGCAGACTGTCGCTCTCTCCCAAGTAGACTAAATAATGGCCACATGAATTTTAATGCTCAACAAAGGCACTAAACTTAATGAATTAGCTTAGGCCTTCCTTGCCACCTCAGGTAACGCAGTCGCAGCGTCGCCCCACGGCTGGCGGATGCAGGCTTTGCCGCCCGACCCGACAACCTGGGCGCCAACGCGACGTTCCTAGCAACACATGCCGAGAAGCTCCATAAATGACAGTGAAGGACAGAGCATGAAACAGACACAGAAATGTGTTTACACATTCGGGAGGAGCAGGGACCTTCTCCAATCCCTGTTTATTTGGATTATTTTTGACAAGTAGCACTAATATCTACCTAATATCTATCATGTAAAAGACAGTTACTCAGCGTTATGGTTTTTTTTAAGCCCCGCTGGTCACATAGTTGTTCTCTATCAAGTTTTTGTTTGTTTGACATCTTTTTTGAACTTGTCTCTCTACAAATGACAAGGTGAGGAACTGGGGAAAATACACTCTCTTTTTCAACTTCTTACGGCTTCTGGGCTGTCTTGAGACCTGCCCGCCTGGATACACAGTACAGCCTGACCCTGCACTCCAGGATTTGCCGAGTGTTTTTTACAACGCAGATGGGGTTGGCTGGAAATCTCACTAAGTATGTCCTGAGACATACGTGTGTCAGTGGGGGAGGATACTGTGCAAGTGGAAGTGTGAAGAAAGCTTGGAAGCAAAATCCATTTATAACTACGAATTACTGGTAGGAGGCGACTGGTGACCAGCCTATGGGGAAGTGCCTGGTGGTCATGGGAGGTCACGCAGCGCTCTGCGGGATTATGAAACCTTACACGTAAGGCACGCCAAAGAGGTGTGTCACACGGGGGACCTGGTGAAACACGGGGGATGTCGAAAGACTGTTAGGTTTTCTCGATAGGAAAAAGGAAAAACAACCTCTGTGTTACACGAACAGGACTCCGGAAAAGCCACAGAAATAGCCCATACTTACTCTTATCTTCCTGGTTCTCTTCTGCTGCTTTGCCTTCCTCTTCCTCCTCCTCCTCCTCCTCCTCCACCTCCTTCTGCTGGGCTTCTTCGTGCTGACCGGCGGCACCGACCGACAGGCTCTGGCAGCAGTGGTTGAAGCCGCTATCCCGAGGCAGAGTGAAACTCCGGGGCTTCCCCCCATTCCCGTTCAGCACTTGCATCCGCTCGCCCTCCACCAGGGGGAAGGGGCCGTAGTGGTCTTGCAGGTGGCACTTCTGGGTGGGCAGGGTGGACTGCCGCCGGTGCTCGGGGGAGACCACGGCCGCCTCGGAGAACACGGAGTCCTCCAGCGGCAGCGTCTGCAGGTAGTGGAGCCCCGAGCTGGTCAGCGGCGTCTCTATGAGGTCCTGCCAGGAGCGCCGCTGGCTCGCCGTCTTGCGCACCGGCGAGTCGGTGGCGCTCCCCGCCGCCTCCGGGCGAAACTCCTCGTGCGACGACTGCGACTGGGAGGTCTCCGTGGACGAGAGCCGGCTGTGCTTGGGCTCAACGTAAGGGCTCGCGCAGCTCATCTGCAACGGCAGCGAGGGAGCAAGCTTCAGACCCCCGTAGACCGAGACCCACTTCTAGGAGCAACCACCCACTTTTCAGCGTCCCTGATGGCACCCGGTTCAGTAACGAAGGCACCGACTTACCCGATTAACCTGCCCTGAGCCTAACTTTAAGGCACGCCCGTATCTACACGTGTCACACCTGTGGGTCCAACACTGATACTTATACATAGTGAGTATCTTTATGTTCCTTAGTCCTTAAAATAAGCCAACACCATTACCTGCAGAAAACTTGGCAGGATATGGCACCTCGGAAGAAGACATAGAAGAGATGTGCCTGGTCCATTAAAAACCTTAAAAATACCACCCAAATGCATCTTGTCATCCTATCCTGTTAAAAATTTATTTGCAATTGTGTTTGCAGTGCTGCAGTGCAGTTCAGAGATCTATGCTTTTGGAAAAGAAAGTATTGCTTTCAAATTAAACATTGTGAACACTCTCTTTCCCCAGACTTTCCCGATTTTTCAATCCAAATTTTTGCTATTTTAAAAGCTATGTTCAAGTAAGATGCATTAATGAACACTGTCTGAGTATACGGACACAAAAACTAAAATTGCCCATGCAGAGTAAGTTAGAAGTCCACACTCTGGTTTTATACCAACAGCTGCTTCAAGAAGAAAATAAGGAACGAATCTCCTTTTGTTCTAATTTATAGAGAAACCTACTTTTTCACAACCACCGAACAACCAGTTATCACCGTTTGCGATATAAGACAGAACATTTTACGCTGGCATTTCTCTGGAAATTCAAGTGTAAAGCTTCACAGCACAACTGTTGGAGCCTTAGAGAAGAGTCTGTGCTGTTACTGAGGCAACAACATTTTGTCGGAGAAGTCGATAAGGAGGCGGTGAGGGATTGCATGGATGAGTAGGGGTCCATCATGAATGAAGAACAGGAAGAAAGAATTCTGTAACTTAATCTGTTTTGCACAGTGAGTGGGATGATAAATCCACGTTCTCTACAAACCAGTGAAAGCGGCCACGATGGCTGTTGAAGTTAGCGATGCGTGTCACTTCACAAACGCCTTAAGTCAAGTACCGACTCAAAAATACAGCGGAGAGTGCCATAATGGGCGCATGCACACGCTTTTAAGCAGGAGAGTAGGTAAAAGGGCCACTTTACGTAGTCATTTCTGTAGCCAGCTGCAGGTGACTTACCGAAGGAGGCCGTGGGTATGTGTCGTATGGGGGCGGTGGGCTGTCTTGTTTGGGGGTTGATGGAGTGTCAGCTTCCTCCTTATCGCTCTCGCTCCAGTAATCTACAAGTTACACACAGATCAGATCAAAAACTACCAACACATTTTGATACATTTGCATATCAGACACTTGCTTTCACAAAAAGCAACTGGAAACTCCATCCTTGGTATTACCAAGAGTTAAATTCCAGCAAATGCTGACTCTGGAAATGTTAGCTGCTGGAACTTGGAATTGTTTTAATCTAAAGAGGGGAAAATTCAGAACATTATGGGGTATACTAAGCCTAATGCCCCATTGCAGAGATATTAAACAACAACCTGCAAATGAGCCACAAATTTAACTCTTGTACACGCTTTATAAATACTACATGCATACAGAATAATCCTAATACAAGTACCAGGTTTTCAAGTACTTACACAGCCGTAAAAATAGCTATGACTGGACATATATCAGCTAGAAAATACTGGAAGTATTTTTCAAACAGAAAAGATGAAAAACGTAACTTGCTAAAGTCTTGTTGACTGCAAATAACATTAACAAATGTAATTAATGCCAACTGGCAAATCAAACAAGTAGGGGTTATTGCACACACAACTAATTAATGCTATTTTTCTACCCCTTCTCTCCATTGTAAAGTACCAGTTATCCGAGCTTTTCAATTCAATCTCTAATAACAAAGAGCTGCGTTTAAGATAAGACAGAAAAACTTTATATCATGTATCTGCTCCATAAAACAGCTGCTGCCCTGCTACCCATGCCAGAATATAAAGGTGATATGGAAGGAAAAATACGACAATGACATTTAAGCGCAGAGTTCCAAAAGATGGATGGGAAAGTACAAAGGATCTTGTGGGCTAAATTTAATGGGCTCCGAGGTTTCGTTTTGTCAGGAAACCAAGTCTTGGCCAAGCCCATTTCATATGTTTGGTAGCTTGGTCAAAGGGGAAAACACACGGCCGAATGTATCACGTGGGACTTTACAGTTATTTGGCTGCAAATATTTCTGAAGCAGAACAGCATCTAACTAAATGGATACCGGACCTTAATATTCCTTACAAAAGGAAACCACTTAACTGCCAACTCCACTCAACATGGACAGCAGTAACACTTCTACCCGTTGTAAGGCTTACGCAAACATTCCTGTGGGCACCTTGACGCTGACTGTATTACCTTCTAGTATTTGGGTAAATCGTTGTACAACAGGGCACTGCAGCCCAGACTGTTCACAGACAATTTTCACTTTGCCTAGTAAGCGCTCAGGGAACGGCACGACAGTACTTTCTCTTTGATAGAGGAGGAGAAAAAGATTGATTGCTGCTTCATAAAGGATCTAACCCAAAATTCCAAGCTGGCACAACATGTAATTTTGGCTTTAATGACTTTTTGTTACTATGATGATTACTGTATTGTATGATCAATGATCTACTGTACCTAAGTGTCCTCAAGATTTAAAACAAAAACTTACCTTTAAATGACACCACCTTGAAACAGCTGCCCCTAAAATTTTCTGTATTTTTAGACTGTAGTAATGGTGGGGACAGCCTTATTTGTCTATTTAATTTTTCCAAGCAGAAACAACTCTGTTTTAACTCTGAGTCTCTTAATTTGCTTCCTGCAAGCTTATAGCTGAGAGATTGTCTTTAAAGAGTATAATAAATAAAGAGCATAAATAAAGTTTTCATGACTATGAAATAAAAAATTCCAAACAGTTTCGTCTCTAGAAATCTGCAACTAATGAGTTTTTGGTGAACAAAAGACTAAATCAGTGAAAATTCTTTTTAAAAATCACTCCTAGTTTTAAGAAAACTTGTTTCCAGCAACTCAAACCACCTGAACATACTGGCATATAGGCAGGCTTGTTCCTACTCCAGCAAAGCCTAATGGCGCGACGTGTGGCGAGACGCCTGTCAGAACTGCATCACTCAGTGACATTTCTGCAGACCTGGAGCTCAACTGTTTATTCTGAAAGTAAAATTTAGCAGCCTCAGTGCGGGTTCCAATTTTGGCTAAAAATACAAAGACGTTCCTGCTGTCAAATCCACATACAACAAACCCCTGTATGATGGCGCTTTTGCGCACCTCACCTCAGACAGGGAATTCTGCTGGCAACCGGCAGCTTGTCTAGAAAAATTCTGCAAGTCACAGGGGTCAGCTTCCAGATGAAATGCATGAAAATAGCCTCCCACCAATTTTTAAAAATGGTCTGCTTTTGGCAACCAACTTTTAGAGTTTACCTAAACCACGTATAATGCTAGCAAAAAGTTGCCGTATTTCTCTCTGCAGATTTTGTCCGACTCGGTGACAGACAAGCTCCATGCACCGGGCATATCTCGAAAGCTTTCTGAATGAGCAATGGACTGCATATATTATATATAAACTAACACTGACCTGACATTTGCCGATTAAATATTTTCTATTTATATAAGCTAGTATTTTTTCTCTGATTTTATATGACTGGAAAGTATATAACTTCTCCATCCAAGGAAGTCCCTTGCCATATTGCTACCACTCATTGCATTTAATATGGAAAGTTGATGGTATTTTTATAAAACTGTTCTGTACAGAATGTGACATTTTATTTAGCAGTACACCCACAATTCGGTGATTCGTGCATCTCTGAAGCACTTGAAATATATTTATGCACTTTAGATTCAGAACCATTCAACTCCTAATTGAAACAGGTTTGACAACTACTGTTGGATTGTTTCGGAGTTATTACGAAGCTTTGCTGCAAAGGGCTGAACTGAACAGAAACGACAATTGGTACCGTCACTGAATATAGAAAATTCCAGCTTCACAGTTTTCATAATTGCAAAAATGCTTGAAGTGATAGAGAGGTTTTACTTTGCTAACTTGATGCCTCTGCTAATTAGGGACACTATCGAGCTGTTTAATAGCCCTTGTGCTGGGAGCCAAGGATAATCACCAGGGGCATAAAAACCCGGTCCGGCAGCGAGGGGGGAATGGGGTACTGATTCCCACACTGACCACAGCTAAGCAACACAAAGAGGATATAGTTGTACCTATCTGTATACAATAAATCAATGTGAGTGAATGGCTTCAGAGCACTAATAAAGAGCTCCATCAGTGCCTGGGATATAATTTCCACAGTAAGTGGGGTCTCACTGATTATTTTCAATAGGGAGACATTTTAATAATAGGTAACACGAGGCCTGAATGCAACTGATCTCATGTCTAGGAGCTGGATCATCTGCTATTTTATTACTCAGCGAGTGCCTGGTAGCAAAAATATTTCTCCACATCCATCTGGCTTTTGAAAGGTGTATGATGTCTGCAATTGTGCACCTGGACGGCGTTAGCATAACTGTTCACACACCTTTTCCCTCGCTGTCCCACACGTTATCGTAATTCTAGTGCCAACCTGCCGCCAATAAAAGTTTGACTTTGGCTTTGAATGCTAACGCAGAGGATTTCCTAGAAGACTCCAAGATTCAGAGTTTGTTCGCAGCCTCTTCAAGCAGCAACAGATGGTGTAGGGGTCCCTCCAACCCGGTTTTCGTAGTGCTGCCCGGGTTTCCGCACGGATTTTGGCGCCTGCGGAGGCACCGAGAACGCGCCTGGAGGGACCCGAGCCCGGAGGTGCTGCCAGCTGGGGCTGGGGGAGCGCGGGGGGCCGCTGTCAGGAATGAGGGGATGTGCCAGGGACCGCACCAGACTAAACCAGGGCGCGGGCAGCGCTTCCAGGAGAAGCAGCTGCACTTACTGGAAGGCACGATTAGAAACGATTCGATTCTGAAGCCTAGCGATAGGCTTTTGGACACAACTCTCCCTGAAACGTGGTTAGAACCGTAGTCTTTGTAAAGAAAAGACTGGATTAAATACATTGCTGCTGCAGCTCCGAGCTCCGAGCTTTTGGGGCCAAAAGGGAGAACCTTACTGGTGAAGGCTGCAGAGCCACAGAATTAAAGTGAGGTTTTGGCTCAGCAGGCAGACAGGCATCTGGATAAGCTCTGGATCATCACGACCACTGCAATTCTCTGGTGCCTGCTGCCAGGTACATCTGTAAAAAAGAGCATAGATTCAAAAGCCAGCTGCTTGCCAAAACAGCTAGCGGGATGGGAACGCTTCTGTGGATCCATGACACTGGCGATTCTAGGAAACAACCTCCCCAACACAACTGAGGACTGCCCCTTTCTCCTTCCTGTCTGCAAACAGGATTTCTGCTGCAGCAGACTAAAGCAAACTGACTTATTTTATATATGCTGCTTTTTTAAACCCATGAAGTATTAGACTTTAAAAATAAACAGACATAAAATGCTGTAAACCCACAACAGGGCTTTAGCACACACCTCAATATAGCAAAAGTAGTAGAAATCACAGAAAATTAAATGGCCTTAAAATTAAAGTCTTTAGGGGAAATCCAATTATGTCAACAGGTTTTAGAGGAATGGTTTTGTTCCTGAGACCAATTTCATGCATTCCTGCCCCCTGTGAATTCAAACATCAAATGCAATGTTGAAAAAATTTTTTTAGTCTGCAGATTCCTAAGTTTCTTCTGATAGGGGACACAGACTCCCTGCTACCACACATCGGAGCTTACTGGCAGTACATTTGCTGCTTCTAGCTACCTCCTGCAGCCTTCTGAGAAATAATCCAGTGACCGTGGACCAGAATCTGAAGGAGCTAATCAAAACCCCTGAGAGAGAAGGAATTCTCTAAAGCAACAACAGTGATACCCATATGCGAATTGCTTTCAGATGACAAGGATGAGGCCTGATACACAGCAGGGAAAAAAGAACAGATGAACTTGTGATAAGAGCTGACAGAAGAAACCAAAATAACAACACATTACCTTGCTCTTGTTTGATCCTCTCTCTTTCTGCATAGCCAGCAGCAAGCATGTTAATTCTGTTTAGCCATCTGAAATAATATTAAAAAAGCAGTGATACTGATGCAGCCTTGTAATTTTTGGGTTCATTTCTACAAAAAAACAAAGTTAGGAGCGCCTGAAAGAGATTCAGGACAATGTTATTTTTCATATTAGACAGCTGTTTTCTTTGATACTCTTACTCAGGGAGTCTCCAAAGATCTATGAATTTGCTGTTGAACGAATTGTTTTCACAGCAAAGATTTTATTTCAAATGGAGAACCGTGTATGATGTCAAACATCTGTAAAATAAAGGATTTAGAGATAATCAAAGAACTATTAAGTCTGCTGCTCACAGATATGGCATCACACCGATACTCCTGCTGTTCTGATGTCTTAAGAATAAACACCACTTTTCAGAGATTTAAGCAATATTTTAAGGCCTGAATTGGCAACTTAGCAGAGGAACAGAGCAGAAACCAGCAATAAAAAGAACAGGTTCACTCCCAAACAGACAGTGAGGTTTAATTATGCCATTATGTGTTTTAGAGCTTACCGACAGTGCCAAGTACAAAGAGACGGAGGCACATCAGAACTGACTTTTGTGTTCATGTCAGGGAAGCAGGGAGGGAACAGACAGTTGCCTCAACACAACTCACATCTAAGGCTTTAACCTCAACTTAGACGTGAAAAAAAGCTTCCATAAGCTGCACAAATTAAAAAAAAAAACCCCACAGCCAAAGTACTGCTATTCTCTTCCAGCAGGGCTGTCACTGCCAAGCACACGCTCAGCTGCCTGCAGCAGTGCCCTGCGTCAGCCTGCCCTCTGCCCCCGTGGGGCGCGCGGCGTACTCGGCAGCCAAACGTCTGCACTCCAGCAGGTCCTCCATCAACCCGGCTTCAACCACCACGACAGTCTCCCACGGTCGTCCATTCCACGGCAAACCTGGAATTACGTGCTCCAGTCACCCCACAGTCAGGGTTTGACAGGTCTGGTTCGCCAACCTACCGGCTTGCGATTTTACTGCTAGGGAACACAGAAGGACAGCTGAGGTCAGGTTTGTGTTTTCTTCAGGAACGTGAAACCCCTGCTGCAGAAAACTGTGCCTGATGGGTTTTATTTGCATACCGTAGGCACAGAAACAGGACGGAGTATTGTCTCGGTGAGGGATACGCCTTCGGCATCCCTCCTGCGTGCCAGCCTTCGAGACATTTCAGTGCAGCATAAGCAGGCATCAGATCACAAAATGCATTAACTCCTGTCACTGTCCTTCCACAAACACTGACCATGTGTATGATCTATAAATCATGTTAACGGTCCATAAATCACTGTACATTGGGAAGGAAGCTAGAGAGTCACTCCTGAAGTGATTACAGAAGACTTCCATGTTAGCATACAATCAAAATTGCTGCCAGAAGAATAGGGGAGCTGCAGAACAGACTCAAAATTTCAGCTGTAACAGTTAGGAAGTGCCATACACCTATAAAAATAATTAGTGCAAAGGAACAGAAATCCAACAAATCACGTCTCAGACAATAATTTCACACCTCCACCGCAGAAAGGTGACCCACTACAAAGCTGTCTTCCAGGTTGACGCCCCTGATACGCGAAGACATTCTTTGGGGACTAAAGCTCAGCTGCCTCGACAGCTCTGCCAGCCCACACCGGAGGCACCGGGGCAGGAACGTCGCGCGGAGCGCTCCAGCCCCCTGCTGCCGCGGCACCGGCAGAGGCCACGGACTTCTCTGCGCCCAAGGGCTAAACGGTGCGAGAAGGCAGGGCGGAGCGTGGAAGCGGCCCTTCGCGGGCCGCTCGCCCGTTTGGGGCTTCACGTCCCCCATCCAGGGCACGGGTCCCCCCCCCTCGGCGCAGCCGGCAGGGAGCGGAGACTCCCGACCCCCTTGGCTGGGGCTGCCGACCGCAGGGCGTTGGGTGGTACCCCCAAAACGGGGCGTACCCTGGGAACCCGCGTCTCCCGCGGGAACCTCCGGTCTGTCCCAAACAGCAGAGAGCGTTTCGCGTTGAGCGTGCGGGAGAGCGAGGTGACCGATTATGTCATCGACCACCTAATCGACGGCCAACTGATGCTGCTTACGGCTATGGCGGATGATTGTTTCCAGAAAAACGTTATTTCCTGAAGAGTATAATCTAATGAGAGGCCAGGAAATGGAGAGCAGTCGGAGAGAGAGACAGCAAACGGGCTTCATGATTTTCTGGAGGTGACGATCTGTGTCACGGTTTGGAATGCCCGTGGGTGAGTGAGAAGGTACTGCTGGGGTTTCGAGTGGTTTGCTGGTTTAGAAACCAGAAGAACGGCACTGACTTCTTCTGCAAAGTTTCTGATACGTGGCTGCTAAAGGTTCTTCAGATACGGTTAGAATGCGTATGGTTAGAGAATTAATATTAATTTAATAAAGCATGGCTAGAGTTCCGGTTCATTGAAGTTGGGATCCTATCAGAAATCCGAGGCACTGGGCTTCTATCACAGGGAAACGCAAAGATTTCCCGCAGAACCAAAGAGGAGTAAAACGTGCCCGCTTTACAACGCACTGGGGACCAAAGTTCCAAGCGTACAGTTACATAAATATGCCTTACTACGAATATTACAAACCACAAAGCCTTAGGACACGGGAAGATTTAAATCTTTCTTCCCTGCGGTGTGCTATGTCCGGGTAGCCACTGTAACTTTCGGAGGGCAAAAGGCCACGAAAATATTCCTTCCTTACTGCTAATGCAGCTTTAATTTTCTTGTGAGTATTTTAAAAATCTATTTGTTAGGTATGACAATAAATGCAGTAGCACTGGTAGTCGCAGTCATCTAGGTTTTCTTTTGGTTTGTTTTCTAAGAATAGCACATACATCTCTTGTCAGTATTTAATTAAACAATTTTATGACCTAGAACAGGATTAAAACCCCCCTAGTCTTTCTGTAGACCTGTAACTTCTGTAAAGAAGAATGCACAGCAGTGGCACTCTCACAAGACAGCAGGAAACATTTTTCTATCTTATCTCACACTCCAGGTAGATACAACGCTTTGAGTCAAAGCAGGGTGTCAAATTGTCCTTAATGACAAAGCTCAGGGCTATAGGACGAACTTGCTATATGGGACTTCGGATCCCGTACAGCGTCTGTAAGTACCCAACCGCAGCTTAACCGGAGTGAGCAGCCCGTGACGACGCAGGAGAATTTTTGGAGGCCGCCTTCACGGAAAACTTCCAGAGACATTCGCATGCGCTAATACTGCAGCTGACTTGTCATCTTTCCTCTTGATCACAGGGCTACGCTAAGGAAGAAAACTCTTATAAAAATGTCAATGCTCCATGTCACAAAAAGAGGACAGGTCAGTTACAGCAGGTCGAGGACGTTCTCCGACAAATGTTCTACATGAAGTTACTGACTACATTTCCCTGCCTGGAAGATATAATTATGGCAGCCATATATGTCATCACTTAAAAAAAGCACAGTTTGGAATAAAAAGGAAGAATAAGAGTATTTTAAATATTTAAGCTGGCCAACGCTGAAAAGGATGCATTTGCCTCTGAGCTGCTGATCAGGATTTTTGAGTAAATAACAAATAGTTAGTTCATAGAGTAGCAGGCACAGTCACCACGGAAAATCAAAATAGAGTTACACATAGTGTCATCAAGTAGAAATATACGGACTGCCTTCTACATCAGAAAATTTTCTTGGAGTGGGAAGAACAATGCATTTCCAAGCATGATGTTTCTATGACTGTACACTTACACCAGCCAAACAGTACTTTGCATCAACAAAGGATATTCTGTCCTTCTCCTCGCCCAGACTAAGCGTGTTACACGGGTACAAAGAACACTTTTGCTGGTGCAAGCATGCAGGTGAAAGGGACTTCAGACAGCCCAGCGACAAAGTCCAGCGACCGCAGCTCTCCAGTCTCCTCACCAGCCTAACACTGTGGCACGGTCACGAAAGCAGTAAGAAAATTTGAATACTGACCGAGTTACCTGGGTTGAAAATACCCATTTTGTGTGAGTAGATACACACAAACAAAAACTTCATATCCTGCATACGCTTTTTTAAAAAAAAAACCTAAATCATTTTATACAAGGGATGAAGGAATTGAACCATTTTGAACTTTTGGTTAGCCTACATATTAGCAGTTTTCTACTTTTGCTTCCTTTGCTTCATATATAAACAGAACTGAAATGACTACATGATACATAATTAAGAAGTATGTCAGAAACCTGACAAATAAAAAGAAGAGAAATTGATCAAAACAGGTCTCGGTTTAACTTAGTAACTTGATACTGTGCTTGACTTCAGCTAGGCTACAAAATGCTTTTAGACAGGAATCTATAGAATCTCTGCATTTGAAAGATTATTTTTCAGTAACCCACATTTTTTTCCCAATATACTGAGTTAATTCAATGTTTGTGAAAGTGAACTACTTTTTCTAATACATTAAACAAAGAGAAAAAATAAAATTACTTGGTGAGACTCTGATGGCAACTCAGATGTAAGAATTTCAAGTAATTCCATAGACCTTGACAGAGGTGCTTTAAATTTATATGTGTATAACTCACATCAAAATTTGGTCAAGCTTATCCTAAATGGATTAATTAGCACTTATTTCAAAATATGATTAAAAGACTATTTGTGCTGGGAAGTTAAACACCTTTTAGTCCTTGGGTTTTAGACTGTGCAATGTATTTGTACAGAATTGATGCACATTTGCTGCCACTTTCTGATTACTGAACAGTTATATAAATTTTTATCCTTAGAAGCAAGGTGCCTTGTCATACCGGCTGACGAGGACCCGCTACAGAAATCTCCGCCTGCTGCTGCAGACCAGGATTTGCCGAACGGACCGTGCCGTTATTCTGTTCGCTGCGCAGCAAACTGCTCTTTGAGTGACCGGCTTGACAGGACTATCCAGGAAAGGCAAGCCTAAAATTTTACAAGCAAATAAACAGGTTTAAAGTTTTCTAACTGGGGGGAGACTTTTGAAGTGAGCTTTAGTCATGCACGAACTTTTCAAGAAGTGTTTAACGGACAGCTATTTCTAAACGAAGGCAAGCACAGTATAGTACCGGCACCCTTCTCCAGTCCAACATTGTCAGGAAAGAGCTGGCAGCACCACGCAGGTGCTCTGCCAGGTAGCTGAATCTCGTACACACAGGAGCGATTCAACCACCACTATGGCACTTACTAACACTTTTATGGATTGAGTTTTATCTCCTTTTTCCTCTGTTTTAAAAGCAATTTGGATGTCCGCAGACATTATCTAAGATAGAACAATTCTCAGGTTGCAAGAATAGATTTTTGTTCGCGTCCTCTGTCATATGATGCAAATGGTGTATTATTTTGAACTGAATTAATTTCAGTTTATGCTGTGAAGATAAATGAAATAAAACCCCAAATATTTGAATAGATGAGATCAATGTTTTTATTTACCATTTGAATGAATTAAGAGGAACCGTGTTTATTTTGTGCTGAAGTCTCAATCATTTTTCTGAAAAAAATTGCACAAGTGGCCTAAAATAGATACAGTAAAACTTAATACCCAAAGAACTAAGACTTAAGTCCTTGCTCTTTTTGAGTTGCTGAAATTTTCCTCACTAAATTCAATACAACCAAAATTTCACTCTGACGTGCAGGTTAAATCCATGGCAGTAGAGAGAAACAGCAAAATTAATTCCTTGTAATCTCCACCTCCTTCTTCAAGGCTGGCAGAAGAAAAATCAGTGACTGCTTTAAATCTTTCTCCAATTTCTCATTCCCTCCAGGGCCACAAATTGAAGCATCCCTAGAGCAAGCGTCACATACTTTGGGAGTATGTTAGAAAGCAGATTTGGAGATATTGCACCTTTGCAGGCATGGCACAGCCAAAAGCAGAAACCTGGAATTCCCAAATTGTGTTTGGATGTTGTTGCACATACTGTATTTATTTCTTTTCACAAAGAGGGAATCTTGTTTCTAAAAATCATCAAACCTTTGTTTCAGAAAAAGTTTTTTTTTTTTTGCATGAAGTGAAGATTTAGCACATGAAGCCACTCAGAAACAATGCTACTCTGCACTTACTTTCTCAGCTCTTAAACTTAGCTTTTTAGATTAACCCATAATTTATTATCACTGTATTATTACTAGCTTCAAGAAGTGTCACACTTAAGGAATGGTTCCTTGAACTTTGCTAGATTTCCTTACCTGTTCATATCATCTAGATGTTCAGCAGCAAAATAAAAACTTTTGATCTTAGGATGGCAGGCTTTGAATGCACTGTAGAGGAAAAACACAATTATAAAAATGCAATGGCACGACTCTTTTTTTAACAAAAAGTAAGACAGTCTAGTCGCCAAGGAATGAGATGAGTTCAGATTTCCTGAGTTGTCGGATGCCCCTGAGCAGTCTATAAACACACAACTTTTAGGGTTGTGCCAGATTTCACCAATTAAAGTGCTCTTAACTACCCCTTTCTAAACAATGCTTAATTCATATGTACATAACTATTGTTCAACAACCACCTGCAGCGTACTATATGTGGATAAAGTTAACCAGTTAAGGATATAATTTTACGTTATCAGGTAATCTTGCTGATATGCCTATAGGTGTCAATTTTTTCTGAGCAGAAAATTGATTGAACAATTTATTCGATACAACAGAAAAACTCTCAATCCTGGTGATTTCTCACATCCCAGTGACCTTTAGCTCTAATGGCTGCGTTTCAAACAGAGAAATGTGATGTGCTGATTGACTTCTGAAAAGCTGTTATAAATCAGCGCGGTGTTCTTGAGGGCATTCTAAGCAATGGGCAATTACATCTCATCTTTTCTTTCCACCAAAGTAATCAACATGACTGGGCTGAGAGAATTACTGCATTTCATACATAATATGAAATAAATTACTAGAAAGAATTTTTTAACTATGTTGGATAAAGATTTATGGTGAAGTACTTGAAGATCCAGAAAATGCATCTGAAAGTAATTAATAATTTACAACACAGAAGAATCATTTTTGAGAATAGCCTGAAGGTCTCTCTTGAAATAAGATCAAAAAATGCATAACA
>JANVCT010000050.1:18148316-18158944 GCA_026770115.1 Aviceda subcristata
TGCAAACATGATACATGAAGATCATCATCCTTTTTCTGAGACACAATGCAATATATATATATATATAAAATAATAAAATAATTTTCACTCTCTAATGCATTGTGTCTCAGAAAAATGGTAATGATGTTCTTCATGTGTATCATGCTTGCAATTTTCAATATGTCTGTGTGTGTACATATATGTAAATATATGAAAATAGGTTTTAAGAAAACAAGGATATGAAATTGATATCCAGGAAAGCTACTGCTAGTGAAAGTAATAAAAAATTAAGACAAAAAGAATTCCTCTAATGCATTAGAGCATGACACAACGTTATGCAAATGAAAGCAGATGTACAGTGACATCTGCTCAGTTTAGAAAGACATCATCGAGTTACTGAGACCCAAAACTTGACTTCGTAAAATTCTTACAGCATCTGTCATCTGGTTTCTTAGAGGTTTTTTTCTTTATCTGCCACCCAAGCAAGGAACTTTAATAGCCACATTTTATGTTCTACTTTCCAGTAGATACCAAATCAGGTAAAAAAGTAATTTAAGCAGGGTGCAATTCTGAGAAATGAGTTGACGTTATGCAGCTGCCCCAACAAAAAAGAAAAAATGAAGCACTTCAGCAATGTAGCCCAAGGACACAGGACAATAAGCCCAAGCTGATTTTTTCTTTCTTTTTTTTTTTTTTTTAAATGCAGTTTTCATTTTCTGCCCTTTGAGACCACCATGAAGAGTACAGAGTTCATCCTGAAGAGATATGTTGACCAACTGATACAAGGTCAGTGTTTAATTTAGAACTGTATGTACTACAAATCATGCCATTTTACTTTTGCAATTGCTTTTCTGTACAAATTTCAGTGATTCCACAGTCTTGATAAACTTAAAAGAACAGTAAAAACAATTAGAAGGCAAGGCAAAAAGTTTTCAACAATAATGGCTCTAAAAATACCTCTGTGGGAGTATGTACCTGTCACATTGCTATACATGTGGAATTTGCATCTAAATAAGAAATGGATTTATGCAATGGCACAAATCTAGACTGCAGCACACACAGCTAGGTGAGAAGAAAAGTTATTTGAAACCTTTAGGTCATACCTCAAAAATACAGCAAATCACTGTCATTCTCTTTTTTTACTCTGCCTCAGGACGCATACACTGTGTCAGCAAACTTCGAGATGATGTTAACCAGGTTGGAGTCACATTAAAGACTGATGCCCGGCCATGAACTGCGGGACTTTTTTATTTGGATGGTCTCTTTATTCTGCTTAAAGCCCTTTACTGAGCTTAAAGATATCACACACACACTCCAAGCCCCAACAAACAAACAAAAAAAAACCCCCAAGCAGAAGGGAAACAAAAGAAGAAAGGAAAACTAGGAAAATAAAGGGACAGAAGCAGACAAGCAGCCCTCTTGCTCTTAATTCATTTTGCTCTAGTCAGGCACTGTGATTCATGATTAAGTGAAAAAAACCTTTTTCAGGAAAGGTGGCACACACAAACCACACTGAATTTGCCTGTTCTGCATGAGCTTATTCCGTGACACAGCCAAATGATTAATGTAACAAAGTCCATTATGTCAGTGTTTTAAGGGAAAACCTCATCCTTTGTTCCACTTTTTCTACCGTATCATTGCATTATTTTTGAGCATACTTACTATTTCTTGCGGCATTCACTGGCTCTGTCAATTTTAAATTCAGGTAGACTGATGAATCCTTCTGCTTTTTCATCCTGCAAAGATAGTTCTAGATATTACTGTTGTTAAGGTGTCAGGAAAAAACCTCACCACACTGAAAACTTAAAGATATTTTCACTTGCCTGCTTCTTACATAAGGATTACTAATGTATGCTCTGCTCTGGCAAACCTCCCACAGAAGTCACTGGGACTTTTGCCAAAGTAGTAAGACAGATCCCTTGGTGTAAAATACAATTTTAAATAGCCAGTTTTCTCAAACAATTTCACAGCTGAGCCAGCACTGGAAAATACACAAAATGACCAAATGTATTCAGGCAATTAGTTAATTTGGGGGGCAGATGGACTAACTAGTAAGGAGAACTGCAGCCTGCTGTAAGAAACAGGGAAAAAAGCAATTTCAGTGTGTGCTGTTTGCCATCTTTAGACGGTATCACAGCTAAGAGGCACCACATCTCTTCAGCTACTTTCATCTCTCTCCGGCACGCAAGAGAGAAGACATCTGATCTTCCTCCCCTCTCCTCTAGAGACCTGCACATAGTTTATTTTATCAGATATTCAATCTCCCTTGACTTTTCACAATTTGAAAGCAGTATTTATTTTAAGCCACTAGTACATCAATAACAACTGGTCATAACATTGCATGAGAAATTAATACAGGATCATGAAAGTGAAGCTGCAGAAAATGCAAACGTATGTTAAGGAATTCCACAGAACTGCATCTTTTTCTCAGAATCTCCACAGTTATTTATGCTACATATGCAGTCCATCTGGCTATATGCTTTCTTTAAATAAATAAAAGACACAAATCAGCACATAAAACTGGAACTAGAGTTGTTCTGTGGAAGGTACAAGGTTGCAACAGGTTCTGCATTAACAGGTATTTTAAAATCGAAAGGACGCGGCTTAGAATAATCTTGCTATTTCTTTTTTGCACGGTTGCCTAAGGAAACAAAATTTTGGCAGGAGCACTGTTTGCCTGTTTGTCCATCTGCCGCTGAGGCTCCCCCCACCGCTTTTGAACCTCGTGGCGATTGCGGACGCTTCGGTGAAGGAGCCGAGGTCCCAAAAAGAACCGGCTCTCAGCAAGTCTCGGGGAAAGCTGGGACAGGGGAGACAGAGGCGCTCGGATAACAGCCCTCGCCACGGGGAAGGAAGGAAAGCTCGGCGCATCCGCGTGCTCCTTGCCACGGGAAAGGAAGGAAAGCTCGGCGCATCCGCGTGCTCCTTGGCCAGTCGTCGTACCTGGACAGGAATCACCGCCCTGACGAAGAACCTCATAGTAGAGCTTGAGGAGGAGGATGGAGGGGAGGCCAGTTAGGGTTACCGGTCTGAAGCTGGGATCAAGGCACAGATGGGATGAGTTTGTGGGAAAACAAGGTGTGGTAACTCTGCTCATGGAACAACTTGCTTTCTGTCTACTCAGGGAAGAGCTGGGGATCACAGCATTTTAAAAGGGTTATGTACAAATGCTTGCAGTGACTAAAAGAACAAGTCCGGGACTGAGTGCATCCACGTGTTGGCAATGATTTTATCTCAGGATATTTACTAATGAGACTAATAGGGTTTAAAATTAAGGTTTCCTAACTCACTGGCAAAAAGCTCTTTTGCTAAAGCCGATATAAACAAACTGGTATAAATAAAGGAGTACTAATGCAGAACATGTGGCACGATCCAAGCGGCACACGATTCACTCGGGCTGCTCTAAGTTCAGCATAAATGAGCACTGAAATCATATCAAAAGCTACAGAGAAGGAACGACAGGAGAACACAACTGAGAACACAAAAGCATCTTCCTTAACTGCCAGCGGTTTTGGCGATTTCACTAGCACAGATAAACAAGGAACACAGGCAGCACATCATTCAAGTTTACCCTCCCATGACTACGCTTGAACGACAGGATGAAATAACCACCTTTTGCCTTTCAAGGGTTTGAGGACAGACTGACTCTAAACTGGTGAGAGCAGGACACAGGAAAGTGTGTTACTTCTCCTTGTAGCAAAAGGTGAATTTGAAGGACCAAATATCTCCGGACCTTAATGGTGATTTAGTCAGGCAGTTAATATTAATTTCAGTATGATTATTTGGGTGAATAAAGTTATTCACCTATTTAAGCACTCAAAGCACTGGCTTCCCACTAAATCATGACAACAGCACTACACAGGGTATTTGTTGAGAAATGAACACAGACGCTTACCTCTTCATTTATATACCAATATAGAGATGTATCCTTCAGGACAAACCAGTATTTTTTCCATTTCTGGGAGAAATAACTCTTGGCATCTTTCTTTTTCCAAAGCCAGCCTTCACAGTCCCCTCGACCAAGATCTTTACATGAGATCCGTCTTTTGCTTTTACCAGGAATAGGAGCTGAAAATGACAAGTTGATGTGAAAGCATTTGACTTGTCCACTAAATCAACAAGACAGCTTGCCAGAAAGCACTATATATTTGGTTAAGAAAATTAATTAAAAATTTCAACCTCAATTTGCCATGAATAGATTATTACAAACATTCTATTTCAACCACAAAGTCTGTGCAAGGCAACATAAGTTAAAGACCAAAAGAAACCAAAACAAACCATGTTCAGCATCTCACAGAGCTCTTATTCTATGGGTATGAGAAAAAAAAACAAAAAACAAAACCAACATAGAAAGAGAAGACATTATGGAGAAAAGAAAGGCAAGATGGTTATTTGTAATTTTCAACAAATTAATATTTCACATCAGATTAAAGCACAGAGCATATAAATTCATGTACTTTCACACCTGGCTGCCAAATACAACTAGACAAGTACTTCACAGGTATTCAAACCCCTCTCTTTGCAGCTCCTTTTGCAACTAAACAGTTCCTAAGGCCTTTGTACTTCTAAATCAAAGGAGGACAATTTACTCTGATATAAATTACCCGACAGCTTAGGCAATGAGAAAAGGCTGCAGTAAGGTATTACATGCACACAGCTGGAAAAACCAGCCCTGGCCCCAGGGAGCCTAGAGCCTAAATATTCAGAAATAAACAACAGCACGTATATACAGGGGGAGGAGTATAGGAAACTATGAGATATCAGCCCTGGAATAACACTTTCTCACCGTGATCAGCTGAACTCAACATTGTATGTGAGCTAACAAGTTCTAGTTCCTCAGATACTGCAATACCATATACATTAAGGTTGGCAATTCCCTTCCTACCAATACATGAAAACAAATTTAATTTTTACCTTTGTTCTTCTTTTTACTTTTCTGCTGCAGAGAAGACTGCTGAAATGTCTACAAGAAAATCAAAACGGAAGAAATGAAAATACAGTGTTTATGTTCAACCCCAGCCTTATCATAAAAGAAGCGTAACGTTGCGAACACTGAAGTCATCACCAGGTGACACCAGCCAACAGACTTGCAGGCGTGAGAAAAAAAGGTAATTTTGGTTCATCTGTTCATAAGGTTGTAAAGCAAAAGCTCACAGAGAAACATCTTAAAATAGACCACAAATTAGTTTGCCAAAACAACTGATGTTTCTCTCTAAAACGGTTGCTCTTCTCTTATTCTGTTAAGGAAGGAATGTCTCCCTTCGGTTAGTACGATAGTGAAGCTACGCAGCCCATGCATTTCTAATACATCATCTAATTCAGGTCTTCTTGACATAAATATGCAAATATGCAGATTAACACATTGCCTACTGCAGGTCTGAAGGCATTTATACAATGGTCTTTAGAACATCAGACAATTTGCTCAGAAATGGGCCCAGTATTTTTAAAGACACTAATAAAATTCCACGAAATCACAACTGGTAAAAAGTCTCCCAAATAAATACTCTGAAACAGAAAACACTATTTTTTTACCAGGTTTTGACTGGAAGTATTTCCCTCCAGTTGATCCACTCCCATGAACCAACCCATGGCCTTGGCAATGAGACAGGATGGAAATTACTCCTTTACTTAAGATCCTAGCTTATTAAAAATGGCAACACGTATTACCATATTCTGTGGTCACTTCTGTTAAAAAACTTTGACTCAGATAATCACCATCACTCTAGTGAAATAGAAGAATAATTCTGTAATTAATCACTCCAAAATTTGAAGTTGTTGTTGAGTTTTAGCTTTCTATAAAGACAAATGTATTAGTGCTGAAACTAAGAAAAGGCGACATTTGAGGGTCAGAGAGTTAAAACCTCTTACTTCAGCTTACCAAGAATCAATACAAAAATCAAAGCTTTTGTGCCACTTGATAAAAATAAACGTAAGCAAAAGCACTGACAGGCCTGTGAGCTCAAATCCTGTTCCTAGCAGATAAGACAAACCCTCACCCCAGCTTGCAAGGCTCCCTTTGCAATCCAGAGCTGCTTTTCTTTTCATTTTCTCCTCCCTGCTCCCCGCGCACCGGTGCCGACGTGCGGGAGGCTGAGGCTCAGCTTCCGAGGGACGTCCTGCCGCGCAGCTGAGACGTTCTCGAGCAGCAAATACTAACACGTCCGTAGGGATACCTTACCGTCGCTACAGCCATGAGCAAGCGGCATATAAAAAATTAAGTGATTTGGTAGATGTGCTGCTGCCTTGCAGAGCGTATCCGAAGAAGGCTACTCAACCGTATTGCCACCTCGGATGGTCAAAAGAGGCCTCCACTGGGCAGGAAAAACTGGCCCATTGGTCTCCATTCCCTGGCTCTTGTCCTTTTTCTTCTGCTCCATCGGCGGTGGCAGCTCCCAGCCAGCCGAGACGGCAACACCATCCCAACTTAACGCCACGTGAAATGTTCCAGCCCGCGGAGGACTTTATGGCCCAGAAACAGCAGCGTGGCTGGGCGGAGGCGTGTAAGTAACTCCCTCTTAGACGCTTTGAAAAATCTCACCTAATTCCAAGTGGCTGAAACCCCCCCCCCACGCACAAACCCCAAACTTTAGCACTTCTCAGTTCACAACCCGGACAATTTCATTCTGCCGCTTGACTTTTCTGCACTAATACCTTCACGGTGCCAAAATGGAGAAGGAAACCCTCCTGTTGGTTTTCTTATAAGTGATTCTGAAAGCAGATGAGAACAATATGAAAAGCCTTCTCTTTAAATGTTTCATCTGTAAACTGAACCTGTAAATGTGAGCTCACACCTCTCAACTTCCGAGTCAGTTTTGGGGAAGAAAGGGTAATGAAGGGGTATCAGTTTTTAATAGGAAGACAGTGTGTAATTTAGACGTCTAGCCCTTTTTCCATACATTATGTCATATTTCAAAATAGAAAGGTTTTATTAAATTCAGCTATTATTCTAAATTAGCTCATTAAATTAAATTATAATTAAGGACAAAATCTACAACCGAGTGAAGTTCCTGGGAACTATTCAACTGATTTTTAGCTAACACTTTATATTATTTTACATAGACTCCAGGCTTCAAGTTGGTTTGTCCTTTGCAAAAACAGCACCAGCTTTTTTTTTTTTTTTACCCTTAAGATGTATAAGCAATATGCATTAGTCAGTGCCATTCAGTTTCAAACTCACACGATATATAATCGAAAAAATCCCCAAGTGAGAATAAAATCTAAAACTGCTTTTTCTGCTGGTTTTTTAGGAAATCATCGAATGCAACCTGCAGCTTCTTCCCGGTTATTAGAAAATGCTCAATGCCATTTTCTCAGTGCTGCTTAGAATGACAGAACGACGCAGGAGGTCACGTCTTCCCTCCTGCTCAGAGCAAGGCGTGCTTTGAGGCCAACGCTGGATCGCGTTCTCCAGGGCCATCTCCAGCCTAGACCCAGCTATCTCCAAAGAGGGAGATTCCACAGCCTCTGGAAGTGACCTCTCCTAACGCTGGCCACCATGGTTCCCCGTTTACAGCTTAATTCGGTGATGTGGCACATACGGAAATAATATAAATACTTCTTTTTAACACCATGAACTCCAAAAATACAAAAAAAATTGGAAAAATCCAATTTTCACACCAAAGCCAGAAATTTAGTTGTACTAAAGCAAGTTTGCTGCAAGATGCTGTTTGATCACCTGCCCACGAGGCCGGATTTCAACATATGTTCACTGTGTTTTGATTCTGATACATCTTTAGCTTTGAGCAACTGCTTTCACATACATCTTGTCCCAGTTTTCAAGAATTCATCTCTCCTACTAATTCTGAGAGCAAGCATGAAATGAAATAGCAAACAGCATTCTATGGTAAAGAAAGTTGTTAGTAACTTAAAATAATAAATAAAATGGAAACAAGACTGCCACTGAAAAGATGAAATAGATGAATACCTTAACCCAAATGGAAACTGTTACTCCTGAAGAAAATGTGAAACTGTTTAATCATATCCTGAATAATATGCTTTCCAGTCGCCCAAAATAAAACTAGCAAAACTTTCCATTATGCAAAAGCAAGGTGTTACTTGATGTTTAACATATATCAAAACTCCCTTGAATACACCGAGCCTCAGTTTTTTGAATGCAATAATTTTCTCCTGTAATATGTGATGTTTGAGCTTGTCGTATTTAGCAATACACCTAAACTAAGCCCTCTGACAAATGCATGTCTAAATCAAATATCAAAGAAACACTTTAGATATATCTATCTGTCTGCCATTGCTGTCAGCAGCCTCCAGAGCACACGTATTTCAAGAGGAGCAAAACATCATTTATCAAAGGGGTTTTTGCTGTTTCTGTTTTTTTTTTTTTTTTTTAAAGGTGCTAGCCTACCTCTAGCCCCAACTTTTGGAGGACTTAGCAGCGCATCCCACCAGCCAATGGAGATTTCGTTGTGCGTGGAAGAGCCATGACAGTTCCTCTCTTCCTGCAACTGTTCAGGGCCAACCTTCCCACGTGGGTTCTATTTACTTTAACACTCTTGGAAAGGACTGACAGAGTTCGGAGAGCCCATCAGAAGCCTGCACAGCTGTAAACAGCCACCTGCCCCAGGGCGTGCCTTGCCGTGCTTTTCGAATTCTGGCCCAGTAACACAGCTACAGAGTAAAAAACTTCCAGGTGAAGGATCACACTAACGAAAGGGGTCACCAACAACCCGGATTTGTTCTTTCAGCAAGAAAATAATCACATATAGGTGGTATATGTGCAACAATGTCTGCATGCATACAGTCACGCATCAGCATCTTTGTATGTACAACACAAAATTTTCAAGAAATGAGACTATCGGCTTTTCTGCTCACCCTCAGAGTTATCCAGGTTTCTGTCTGCTTTCAGCTCTTGGGATAAAGTATTCGTTTTGGTTAGTACCACGCCTTCTGTATATTTGCTCAGGAGGGAAGCAAGTTTGAAAGTTAGTCATTAACATTCAGAAGCCTGAAAATGTATTCATAATGAACTACTTAGTAGTAATTTGATAGCTCTCTATTTGGAAAAATGTATTTAAATAAAAGTGTTAAATAATTTAAGTTTAAATTCATTTATTTGTTTCATGCCAGATAGGAAACTTAATAAACTGATCTTCTAATACCAATATTAAATTGGAGTGAAACTGCTATCAGGAAAGATGAATATATGATAAAACTCATGGAATGATTAAAGTTAGAAAATTTCTGTTCCAGCTGATACCTCAAATAAAAGTAGAAGACAAGAAGACAGAGCAGGTTATCAAAACTATTGATTTGGGAGGACTGGTTATTTTGCCAAACTTCTGAGTTTGAAGAGTCTGACCAGGAAGTCTAAAGATTTGGGGTCAAACTATTACTATATAGGAGCTTCTCTAAGATCTAATATAAATTCCATGTGTGACCAACAGAACATGGCATCCATGTCCAAAAAATAGCTATATTATAATAGTTACATGAATCCCTTCATGGTTACAAAATTTGTAGGTCTACCAAAAAAAAAAAAAAAAAAAAAAAAACGACCATAATTGAAGCTTCTCTGAAGATCTGGATTGGCCATAGCAATTAGTATGAAATTTGACAACTCCTAAAATCCTCTTTCAAGTGCTTATTTGTTTCTTCACTTTTCTTCAGAGATTTTCCACTCACTCATTTTTGGAAAGCTGGAAGAGAAAACCAGGTTATGGAAATAATAATCTCCAATTCTTTTACCTGAATTTGAGCTCAGTCTGACTGGGAAGGAAAATGGCAGGTATCTTTATAGTTTTTTTGAGAGCTCAAGTCAAATCCAATTTTTCTCAAGCTGCAAGTTTAGACACTAAGGAACTATTTACGGTCAGACAGTTCCCTCCTGTCACTAAGATAACTTTCTCTAGTTTCAGCAGAGTAGCTTGTAACATTTCTGATTACTGGAACTTTCTGCGTAGATGGAAAAGCCAATATCTGGAAAAAAAAGAAAGCTGGTGCTGCCAATTATTTGATTGATCTCTCCCAGTCAATACTTTGAGAACACCAGCAACGTTCTGTTTTCATAGCTTTGATACAGCACATATACATGCCTCTGCATTTGGTGTGTTGAGATCCAAAATTTTGGTGCTAAAAGAAAAGTCGAAAGGGGGAAAAATTCAAAGCTATTTATATGACATTATCGCACTACCCGTCACTATTAAAAACTTATGCTTAAGGGTACTCCCAACAGAGGATTTTGCCAAAATCTATGGGTAAAATTCCACTCAAAAGGGAACCTGCTAAAAAGCTGGATAAGGAAAGACTGTGCTGTATGTTATGATCCTTTTGAGGAAGGCAAAGACCACTGCCTTGTCTGAATAGTTTTGTGTGTTGACTGGGATTCAGAGACTACTAACAGAATGAGTATCTGCAAAAAATCTCATGCTTGACATATCTGACTTGTCGGGTCATGCAGGATGCTTTAGGAAATACTCCTGTTCCTGTAATCATAAACTCCAAGATTATTCCAAATCCTACTCTATTCTCTTTTCTTCTTACATTTTCATAGACTCATAGAACGGTTTGGGTCAGAAGGGACCATAAAGATCACCCGGTTCCAACCCCCTGCCACGGGCAGGGACACTTTCCACCAGACCAGGTTGCTCCAAGCCCCATCCAACCTGGCCTTGGACACTGCCAGGGATGGGGCA
>JANVCT010000050.1:18161196-18176117 GCA_026770115.1 Aviceda subcristata
CTGGATAAAAAGTTAAACTAGACAATGCTGTTCATTAGAATAATTTACTCTGAGATCATTCTTCTGCTCTACATCTACTGTGAAACATGTAATTTTGGTACCTCCCACACTGCTTTTATTGACAGTAAGTAATCTATGAGAGAAAGGGAGGGGTTGAAAACTCTATGTATTCTTTAACGGCAGAAGTCCAAGATGCACTAGTTGTTCCATCGCTATGTATGTTTCAACTGCATCCATTTAAGAAGGAAAAATAAACTTAATTATCACTCATTCCTGTAGGTTCTCTGTAATGAATGAGGGCAGAACCGAGAAAACAGGGGTTGCTTTAATGAAGATATACTCTCGCAAGCTATCCTCTGTCAGCACTTGGGCATAATAATGTTTTTTCAGTGAGAGAAACAGAAAACTCATTTTGACCTTCAAAAATATTAAGTTTTTGGTGAAAAACCAATAAAACAGAAAACTGTACTTTTCTGGAGCTAGGGACTTTACAAAGGCTTTGGTGTAACAGGAAATCAGTGCACAGTTGTGTGCGAAAGAAGCAGTCTTAGCAAAGGAGATGCACAAGACGAGCTACAGCCACCAAAATGCTTTCCTTGCTCATCTCCAGAAGCTAAAACATACGATCCCAAATTTTCTCCGTTTAAGTAGTACTATTGATCAGGAGAAAACCTTATCTATGGGTTACATTACTGTTAAGGATATGTCCTTATAATAATTTCTGCGGCTTGGAGATTTCTTGCCACTTGCACCCTTCAGGACTAACATGACATTTCCAGAACGCAGTGCTCTCTGCCTCTCCATCGTAGCACCTCGCTACCAAGAAGGGGCTGCAGCAACGGCTGTAGTAATAGTTACACATCGGGGCTGAATTCGGGTACCTTCGGCTATAGGAAGCAACCGGATCTTGAACAGAGGGGAATGGGGAAACTCCCATTCCATGGGGAAATGAGGAAAAAGCGTTTGTACCTCAGCCGTTATACATCCTGTTAAAATTCATACCAAACACTTTCATTGTACCTATGAATTAAGGTAGAAAAAGAACAGTTCACACCAGGATAAAAGTCGCATTACTTGCTGGAATTCAGCAGAATCTCCTCGAAGCACGGGATGAAACAGCACTTCTCAGAAGGTGGGGAGAGCTAACATCAGGTCTTTTTAATTCTGTGCTGGCTGTGGTGACCTTATGGGTACAAACCAGCTTACTAAATTAGTTTTACACTTCCTTCTGAAGTCAGGATTCTGTAGTGTCAGAAACATTATCTGCCCGGGTTAATCTGGAAGCAAAAGGATATACTTGAGAAACGAACAAACCCCAGTTATCTCTATATGAAAAAAAAAGAGTTTTTCTCCTCCGCAGCACAGGAGCAGAGATGGATTGGCTGACTCGGAGATCAGGCGCTAAGCAACGAGCACTTCTTTCCAGTAAGAGAGAAACCCCTGACAAAAGAGGTTCTGTTCAGGAGCCGCGCTGCTGCAAAGAGCCCTTCTCCTCCCAGGAGGGACCGCAGGATCTCCCACGCTACGCGTCAGCAGCAGGCTCCAGAGGCCGCTGCGTCTGAGCGGGGCGGGGGACGGGGCTGAGACTCCTCCCCAGCCCGAACCCCTGCTTTGGAAAAAATCACTTCTTCAGAAACGATTGTGCCGCTTGTCAAAGCGCTTGGATAAAACGGAACTCTGGAAGGGGCACCCGCGCTCCCTTAATCCAGACAACACTTTCACCGCTCGGCACACGTTTTTCAGAACGCCAAACTTCGGGACGCGTGCCCGGCCGTGTCCCCGGCCCCCCGCGCTCGTGGCCCTGCTGCCGCCCTTCTCCTTGTGCGGAGAGGAGCCCGCTGAGGGCAGGACCTCCGTCCCAGCTCCCAGAGAGGGGACGGTCCCCGCACACCCCAGTGACAGCTCCTGCTGGGCCCCGCCGTGCAACACCCGACAACGCTCCTCTGCTACCACGTGAACGTGCTGCGCTTAATCTCCTCTTTATCTAAGGGGAATAACCGAGGGGCTAAACCACTTATTCCACATTAAAAAAAAAACCAAACCACCTCTCAACTGTGCTATTGTGATTGCGCCAGCTACAGGTAACGTAGCTTACTGGTGTACGAGCAACGTGAATACCCACAAAGGCAAAACTCCTCTATCGGGTAATAAAAGCAGGATACAACCAGGAATGATTAATTGAAATAGATAACAGAAAAAATACAGAATGGGGATGTGAAAGGAAATTAGGAAATGTTCTGAGCTGGGAGATTTATTAGTCTACAGATCTACATCTCCTGACAATGTAAAATTACACTTTCAGAGCATTATATCATATGCAGTAAGGAATAAATCTGGATGGGCAGAGCTGGACTAGATGACCTTTACAGCAACTCTCTCATTTTTAGAGAACTCCCCAGCTTTGTCATGGAAAGAAAGCATAACAGGCCATTTTTTTTTCCTCAATTTCAGATGCAAAAGAAGGTTACAGAGAAAGTTTAAAATCAAAGTTTTCCACAAAAAAAAATTGTGCTTCATGATGCCCCATAAAGCAATCTTACCTCACCTCTAGAGCATTTTGCTTTGCTGTAATAGTTAACTCTGGATTTTAATAAAAATGTCAGAGTATATAGAAATAGATGTAAAATCTCCCACATTCAATACCTTCAAATTTCATTTTGGCAACCGCTTCCCCAATAAGGGAAAATTCATGGTATTAACCGCTTCTTTCAAAGAGAAGCAATGCAGATGTGAAAATAGTCTCTCACCTGCGACAGGAATAATATTCCTCACGAACAATGCCGATATTATTCCATATAATTAAAAGAACTCAGCACTCCCTCCCGAGGAGACGAAACAGCAATATTGCACAAAATGTACCCTTAACCAGAGCCCCAGTATAAAAGCTGCAGGTGCGCAGTCACCCCCGTCAGTCTTGAGTTCAAAGGACTGAGAGTCCCGCCCTGCCACAGCGAACGCGAGACCACCGAGGCGCTTTCACCGGACGACGTCAGCTGGACAGCAATGGGACGCCCAAGCCCGCGCCTCGCATCCCAGCGAGCTGCTACCTCCCAGCTTCCGCGGAAACCTCTCCTTCCCGCTCAGCCCAACGGGTTTGCCCGGAGGACGCCGAGCAGCGGCGCGGGCTGGCCGCGAGTCCCTGCAGCCTCCGGCTCGGGAGGTTTCCAGCACCGGGGGCGAAGCCCTGCCTGGCCTGGAGCTGGCCCGGCTTCGAGCCGAAGACCCCAGCAGCGACCTCCGGAGCGACCTCCCGGCCGGGACTCTCCTGTCAGCCTACGCTCTTTGTGCTGGTTTCTGAGGCATTTGGATTTTTGTCTGTAGCAAATTCATCAGGAGTGATGCCTTTCTCTTGCTGGCAGGTTAAGTATAACGTTGTTCTCTTTCCTCCCTTCCTCTCCTCTGTCCAACATTTTTCTTGGAATTACGACAACTGGCCATCCATTCACCCAGTTTGCCTCCTTTTACTGGTCTCATCATTAGCAACAGCAGCTCATACCACGTTTGAATGTGGAGTTTAATACATATCTGAATAGGATTAGCTGAAGGTGATTAACTGCAATAGCAGAGGACTAGACCCAGGAGGCCTCTCTGTTCCTCTGGGTTGATTGTGCTAGTCTAAAAATAATGCAATGCCATCTTCCATTAGCAAGGAATTTTTCTCTCAGAAATGTAGAAGATTTATCTCGGACCAGATTTTTACCAAACGCAGATGGAATATCTAGATTTAGTTTTTAGCACAACAATCTTATGGCTATCGCAATCACTTCCAATTGTCACAAGTACCTTACGCAGTAAGGCATATTTCGCTTCTTGGTTAACACTTTCACCATTTTGTTTGTTTTACATATGCCACACAGTTCACTTATGTCCCCAGATGAAGTTCCTACACTGGTTTTAACAGCTTAACTACTATTTTTATTACTTGTTTTGTGCTTGTTACATTTATGAAGTGCTGCGTTCCAAGGAAGGAATACATGCAGTATCATTTAGCTGGTTTCTCTTTGGAGTGAAGAAGCTGGCCAAGAGCTGGAACCACTACTCCAGCCCGAGAACATGAGAGATGCTGCTCTTCTGTCGAATGAGATACGTAAACCCACGAGCCCCCAACTGAAAGAAACCCAACATGTGCCAACGTGTGGGCATTCGAAGCTGCCTACGGCCAACGGGGCGACTGTGGCTGCGGGACATGACGGTGTTTCAGACTCATGAAGGCACTAGATAAGAAATGTCCATTAGGTTTCTTCCTTTTACCCGTCTTCCCCTTACTGAATTGGTTAATTGTTGTTCTTTCCAATCGTCTCTCAGAGCAAAAGGCTTTCTGTACCTGACCTATATTAGAGGAAGCTGACAAGAGAAGTGGTTACAGGCTAGGTGCTCATGATGCCTTCATGGCAAAATTAGCTATCCTACTCTGCATCGCATGATATGAAACATTTTACCAGCATTTTTGCCTCTGAATAGACTTTGAGTCTTTTAAAGAACTCCAAATCAGATTCTTCTATAACTCTGTAAGCCTAGTCAGCTCTGTTTCTACTGCAGAACAGTGAGCTCCTTCCATTTCCACCCGTGGACCTAGATATCGTCGCAGCCTCATTTCCTTGTTACATGCTCGCTGACGGGAAGATGAACGAGGAGTTGAAACTGCAGAGCAGGCCAAAGGGCTCTCCCACAGCCCCGCAACGCTACAAAAACTAAGGTGAGATAGGACCAGTGTAACCGACAGAAGACAGGGATGTAAACGCCACAAATGCTCCAGAGAGGCGTATCCAAGCGTTCCGCTTTCACCGCAGCCAAGCTACGCTGCGCCTTCACAAAGGTGCAAGTACTGGGGAAGAACCCGGGGCATCACGGCAGCTCAGGCCGTCGGGCTCGTTCCGCTGCGGCGCCCGGGAGCCCGCCTGGAGCCCGGCCTGAGAGAGCTACTTCTGGAAAGGCTAGACATCCTGAAAAATGACAGCTTCTTTCTTCACTTGTGAAATTTCAACACCGTATGTGCTACTTTCAGTTGCGGTTTGCATTCTCCTACCTTTACAGCGGAAGCTGGTGCGTGCACAGTTATGTTTAGACTGTACAGGGCTGATGTGCAACAAAGCAGCAGAGTCACGGGCTTTTTAAATCCTTTCTTACTGTGGTAATAGATGGACTAAAATTTTTCACAATTCTGAAACATTTCAAAACCTCTTCATGATGGTAATTTAATTTCTGGACAGTTATTTGAAATCCAGTGCAGTTTCTTAGCTGGGAATATAAAAATGCCAATGCTTTTTAACTTCAACACAAGTATAATTTTTTAAATCAAGTATTTCTTAAGAGTACATTTTCCAGGAGGAGTTTAATATTTCCTTTGCTGATGATTGATGCCTGTAAGACTGTAGTCATTCTGCAAGCTTCAGCATTATTTTAACACAAATATTTAAATGGAGATGAAAGACCACAGAGAAGAAGCAATACTAATTCAAATTTTAACAAAAATTATGGAAATAGTTATGGAAAATATTTTTCACTATGCACTTGGGTTAAACTGGGCTTTGATATCAGCTGCTAGGCTTTTATTCTGTAGTAATTACAAGTCTAACTATAGACAGTTGTGAAAACAGGGAGGAGAAAAAGGAAAAGGGAGCCTTGATATTTATATACTGCCATAGCTGGACTTCCAAACATTTTGAAGAAGAAAATGTACCAACTCCATCTGTTGTAATGGTACAACGACATTCTAGATTTCAGACACCTACTTAAAATCTGTGCAACTAATTTTCAGTTTTTTCTTTACAAACCTATTTTTGTTTAATTACAAATATCCACAACAAAAATTCAGCAAACAGAAATTCTTTAAATACTGTGATGCTTACAATTATAATAAACCGCTAGTTTTTCAGTGGGGTGGTTTTGTTTCTTTTTTTGGTAAATAGTTTTCCAGTATATAGTGCTTATTAGATGCCATTTCTATTCAGAAGAGTTTTGCAAGAAGATGATGGGTAGCTTGTGCACAAGTTTGTTAGGAAACTAACACGCATATGTTTGGCACTTTCTTAAAAGCTACTTACTGATACTACAATTAAAAGGTTTCATAAATAAATGTGTATTTGATTGAAGAATTTTCATTAAAAAATGTAGGTACTTTATGTTCAAGTACCTTCTCTTTTTTCCTTCCTTTCTGCCTTTCTGCAGAGAGGAATAGGAGAAGGAAGAGAAAATCAACCACTTAAGTAAAGTTAGATTTTGAGGTTTTTCAAAATCATAAGCTTTTGGTAAATTCTTCTCTATATTGACAATACCTAAATATATACATTTTGAATTGAAGTTTTTCAAACAGCATTTTCCTGTATTTTTCTCTGGAGGGGTGGGTGGGAGGCAAGAAACATCTGGAAATATGCATCATTTAAGTAGAAAAGTTATTTTTTCTTAGAAGTTACTGTCCTTTCCAATTTATCTCAACCAGCTAAACCCTGATTTTCGCAATAGGTCTGCAAGTACATCTTCTTCACTCAGTATGTTCAACAAGACCACTGTTGCAACCAACTGAGCTTTGCATGCCCAGACCCACCAGTTCTGCTGAGCAAACCCACTGAGCTGAACTGGTACGGCAGCCTCACAAGGGCTGGCAGAGAGAGACAACCAAAACTGCGACCTTGGCCAAATCCCTCATCGTCGTCGCCTCGGTGTCCTTGCTGGCAGAGCAGAAAGGAGCAGGCTTGGCTTTCCGAAGGTGCTCATCGCAGCAAGCACTCAAGTTAATGACCTGCGTTAAGAGTCACCGAGCTGCAGTCCAACCGTGTGGACAGTTTACACATTGCTAAGGAGGAAGAAAAGAAGTTTGCCAAAGGTGCGCCAACTTCAATGAATTTGCAGCAAAACCCCTCCAACTGATGGTTTTATTTTATTCCTCCCTTATCTACAGTAAAACTGGAACATTAAAGATAGTGCATGCGTGTGTACGTATCTACACACGTAGATTATTCAGCAAAATCCCTATGGAACGAATCCTCTGTCTCTTTCCTGCATCTGTTCCTGAGCCACCTGTTCCAGATGTATGAACTTTAAATACTACATCTTGCTACTAAACTTACTTTATTTTCAAATACAATTGAAATGACCAAGAAAACTACTGTAATTAATTAAACAATTTTAAATAGGCTGGTTATCAGCAAAGTGAGACGCTGTTACTTTTTTGTCACTTGTCCTATGACAAGCAGGTCGTTAGGTATTGCTAAATACACACGAACAGGCGAGCATACACTGGAAAAGGCAACGGGATGGGAGGCAGGAAGGGAGAAGGAGCAAGGTCAGTAATGTAAGTTGATTGGTGTAGGTTCAAAACCAGTTTGTAAGCAAGGTTACTTTCTCTTGTATAACTCCCTACTGTCTACAACAGGCTGCAACCTTTTCTTCCCATAGCAATGCTGTTTCTAGACTAAGGGAAAGTTGTATTGATCCAGACAGGAACAGATTATTATTAACCTGATGTGGAACTTCTCTTGACTCATGACACTATCTCCCTCCTAAATAACCACATTATTTTCCCGCAACAAAAACAAACAGAACGTACCAAGGAAATTCCTAAATGGAATAACATAATGAACTTAAAAAACTATAATCATGTGTCAGAGCTTTCATTTCTTGTGCCCCAAAGGTTCAAGACAATTTTAACTGCACCATTTTATATCTACAGTAATAGATCACATTGAACACCTGCTTGCACACTAGATTAGCAACAGCTCGAACAGTTTGCCTTGGCTTAATGAAAATATTAACACTCTTTGTTGGTATTTCTTTTGCAATACTGAGGAAGAAAAACAGAATGCAGAAACAACAACTTGGCTGAAAATCAAGGTACGCTGGAAATGCTTCCTGGAATTGGAAACAAAACAAAGCAAAATGGTGAAGAGACTTCGGATGTGAGGATTAACCAAATACCGTAAGTGGATACAAGGGATGATTACTTCACAGACATAACACAAATTAGTTTTTCTTTTGCTATTGTATCAGCTATCACATCAGCTATGTTCAGTGGACACAAGTCAACACTGTTCACTTTTCAAGGCCATAACTGAAATGCTCCCTTGACCACACAGGTTTTGATTGCAATGGCAGGTCAATGATATAAACAAAATTGTTAAAACCAGTGATTTTATGCAAATTTAGTATACTGATGGTCAGGAAAATGCTAAACTGCCACGTTCTTGTGATTACTTCAGAATATAACAATTTGAATCTGCTGGCATTTTTAAAATAACTTTTAGCAAATAAACAACAACCACGCACTTCTGAATTACCATGGTAATTTTTTAACGCCATCCACTTTGTTTACAGAACAAAAATGTACCATTTCTCTTGTGGTTATTTAACTCATCAGAGTAGGTTTTTTTGATCAAAGATTTTTCTTTTCTATAGAGCCATGTATAAAAGCAGTAGAAGCAAGGAGTTGAAGTCAGCATAATTGTAAAAGCTGCTTTTCTGCAGAAAACCTTCACAGTAAAAAGGTAA
Source organism: Aviceda subcristata (assembly GCA_026770115.1). Classification (NCBI taxonomy): domain Eukaryota; kingdom Metazoa; phylum Chordata; class Aves; order Accipitriformes; family Accipitridae; genus Aviceda; species Aviceda subcristata. The sequence continues at coordinate 18,169,681 of JANVCT010000050.1, forward strand.
TCAACCTGCACACATCAATGGCTGCAAAATTCAGAAGGAAAGAGGCCTGGAATTGTCACATTAACTAGTGCGATGCATTCTTAGTCCAAAATGATTTAACATTTGTATCAACGGGCTCGAAAAAGAATGCAAACATCACTGAATACAATCGAAGACCAGTGAATAACACGAGACCTGAATGCTGAGTGATCAGCATGGTTTCTATTCTAGGGAATTCAGAAAAAAGGGAAAAGAAAAAAGACAAAAGGAAAAAAAAAAGAAATTAAATCTGTGGGGTTTTTTTGTTTCACAGAATATGCATATTAAAGCCATAATTACAAAACAAGGGTTTTGGTAGTTCCATTCCACAGCAGACCCCGGATTCCTGGAGCTTCAGTACTCCATGTTATGGACTTGGGAATCACGGGGGCCCAATCTGAGGGTCCAGAGCCCTTATTCTCTGGTATTTCATACTTTGGGTTGCTTCAGAGACATAGATTATTCAGCAAGCATACCCAAGAATTCATATGTTTCAACACGGCCAATCATACACAATATAACATATTTAAGAATAGAGAATGTAATATATAAATTATTTCATGCATTTTCCTTCAAAGCCAGTTAGCAGATCAATACTGATTTGTATTCTGAAGAATGAATAACCTTTATTTATTTTGATAAATAAATAAGCTCCCACTAAACTTCCAAAAAGTTGCTGAAGATTTAATGGCAGGATAGAGAGAGACATCCTTTAATGGTAACGATGCACAAAAAGCCTTAGGAGGCACTGGTGGAACTTGTGGTGCTAATGCTTGTTTTGCGGATGGGTATCCAAAGTATGTGAAAAATGCTGGTTGTCACTTCTAAGTTTGCTGTTGCTCATAAACTTCCACACCAGAATTCTGAAGAATCTTCCAGTTCCTGTGTACATCATTTATTTTTGTACACAAGTCAGAAACTAGACAGAATGAGTAACAGAGGAAAAAGAGAGGAAATCAAGGAAAAACAGAGATGGCACCTTAAAAAAAAAAGTTTTTCTCACTGCACAGTGTCAGGAATTTAATGTATACTGATAAAGAAATGTTATTGAGAGATGAGTATTCTCTCAGTACATGGAAAGTGTTGCAAATGTACCACACTGTTCTTTACAGAGTGGAAAGTCCTCCGTTACACAAACAACTTTTCTATTTTGTTCTGTAAATATTTGATTTCAAAGGCTTTTGCACTGATTAGATTCCTTCTAGGAAAGACATTACAAAGAGGACAGTTTGGGGACACTTGCGATCTCCTTGGCTTCATGTATTAGGGAAACACTATATACCAATCTGCCTTTGCAAATGGAAATCTCCCCACTTACCAAACCAGCATAAAACTAACGTTGGAAATAATAATGTTAAGAGAAAATGTTTATCATCATGCCTCAATTACTACAAATGAAAAAGAAAAGGAATAGCAGTTCCTGAATCTAGGGACCTGATTTAATTAAAGTGCCCCACAAGTGCTTACTTTTAATACGAAAGGACATCATCTCTGAAATCTGTCAGACTCACCTACACACTGCAGCCCACTAAGGAGGTTCAGAAGCCAGTGGACCAAGCAGTTAGATGGTGTAAAAGGATGTAAAGGCTCCATTAGTTTCAATTAATCTACACCATTTATAATGCAATGATCCGTAGTGATGCTTTACAACAGGAAACCAAGTTACTCGTCCCTGAAAGGTTCAGTGAAGCTCCACCTGCCAGATTTTCACAGAAGACTTCCCGAGAAGCCCACACTCCCATCTCCCTGAGATACCGGCAACGTAAATTACATATTCTTTGTTAGTATATGAAGATAATGTCAATTATTTCTGTTGTTTTGCTGTACAGTTACTGTATGTATATTCCTCTACAATGACATCTTTTACTGAGATCTAAAATGTAAATACTTTTATGGGGTGAATGTGATAGCGTATCTAAAATATGTTGTGATCTTCCAACTCCATTTTTCAGACACATTTAAAAACTCACAAGTTACTGCGATTTTCCTTTTACGTCCTCTTCAGCAGAATCCCCCCCTTCACGTTTACTTGGGTTATTGAGGGCTATACGTTAAAACCAGTTACATGCGTTAGGGCTCCCCTTACCTCAAAGGAAAAACAAACACCTCTCAAGTTTTCCTGCCATTATCAGGCCTTTCAAGTACCTGCAGTGAAGGGGTTGTCTGATAATACTTGGCATATTGCAGAGACATAGATGCTGGAAAGAAACTGCCGCTTCTTCCCTTTCCCTCAGTAGTGAGTACATCAAGGCAGAGATACCACACTCCATTTCAGACACGGACATCTTCGAGTTAAAGGAGGTGAAACACTGGTGACCATCCCACATTTGTAACAGCAAAATAAAGAATTCTAAAATATTCCTTTGAGATCTAGTTACTTTCTGGAGGATAGGAATCAGCGTAACAGCAGCAGTCCAAAAAAGGTTTCAACACCACTATAAAAACAAGACAGTCTCTCATCACAAGCACAGAGCGACAGCTTTTGTTATTTTTACTCACATGGTACAAAGCGGTTTCTGGTCCAGGTGTGCCCATGACTTCTTGTCTCAACGAGTCCATTTGTAAACTAGGCAACAGCGAGTAATGACTTGGACTACTACTCTTGTCTCCCTTCTTTTTGGACTTTTTCCCAGTGTCCTTTTTGCTATTCCTTTGAAACATGTAGTCTTCTTGACCTATTTTCTCATTGCTCATATAGCGAAGCAATGAATTTTCTGTTGAAAGAAAAGTAAAGCAAGACATCATTGTGAATTGTTGTATGTATGTTAATCCTGCTTCCAAAATATTTAATATTCTTGCTAAGATCTACTGTCAATTTTAACTCTTCAGGAATATTTCATTAACAAAACCCATTCGCTTCTTTGGAGTAGATATAATAAGAAAGCAATCTTTCGGTAGGGAAAATTCATGATTCTTGCAGTTTGAAAGGAAGAGAATGTAAAAGCCGCCCCACATCAGTAAATTTTGTCTTGGAGTTTTCAAACAATGAGCAATGATACACTTACGATCGTATCTGCAATCTTTTTTTTAAACAAGATCCTAATGAATACAAATTACTGTGGTGCCATACATTTAAAAGTAATTTGCTTTGAACATTCATGTGAGATCATTCACCGCATCATCCATACCTTCCCCAAACAGTCTTGCAGCATCTACCAGCTCGCAGCTGAGGGACATCCTGAGCCAGAAGCAATGTTTGTGAATTTAGGAAACCTCAGCAGATTTGTCTTTCACGAACTTGTCTGGTCTTTCCTTGTATTAATGTGAACTTTTAGTATCCACAACCTCCTGCTTGTGGCAAGAGGATCATTAGCTTGAACCCAAAATGCACGAGGAGCCAGCTCTTTTCCTTTTTAACCAGCGCTTGACGGAGACATTTCATGTGTCTCGGGTCTTGTTTCAGAAAAAACAGTGACAAACCTATTTCCTGACTTCACTCCACACAAGATTTTATAAACCTTTATTATGTTCTGCCTAAATTCTCCCAAACTGACGATGGCCAGCCTACTGAATTGACCCCGGCTCGGAAGCCACTCCGTACAGCTGAGCTTTTTTGTTGTACCCCAAACCTTCTTCAATTCTACTCTGTTCTTAAGAGGTGAAGAGACCGAACTGCACACACACCCAGCACAAGCAAGAACTTACACAGCAGCATAAAAATACTTCTTAATCTGTCTTGTATTCTTTTCTTAATTATTCCTAGCAGTCTTTCCTTTTTTGATCCCTACAGAACATTTAGTTAACATTTTTATGGAAATATCTATCATTACTGTAACTGGCGATAATAGCCACCTCAGAGGTTATCGTTTTGTATGTGAAGTTACGTATCTGAGCCTCACAAACCAGAATTTTGAGGAACTTATCCTTGATGATCTTGAGGTGAATTCCATGCTTTTCTAGAATGTTTTCCATCCAAAAAGAGCTCGCGAAGACAGAGAAATATGATATATAATTCTCATTTAAGCATAACAATATTTATCAGTAATAACCACCCATTTGTCCTCTAATATTAAAAATGCAAGGCCAGTTTCAAAATGGACTAGATAATACAGCCGAATAAATGAAATGCCAATATAAAGTTAAGCCAAACTGCAGGGTTTTGCAGTCATGATTTTCTTTTGCCTGGTTGAGCAACTTTCTCAATCCTAATAGAGGCTCTGCAAAAAATTAAGTATACATCATAAAAGAACCCAAAACAGGTTCACAAAAATATATTTCTAAGCAAGCAGCACAATGAGGTTGAAATGTATAGCTTAAAGCATGAAAAAAACCATAATGCCATGTACAAGATGTGTGTTCAGATCACTTACCTCTCCTACTATCTCTTTTTATTTTATTGGGGTCTTCATAATCCCCCACCCAGTTATATTCTACTGGCATAGAAATAGGCCTTAGTTTCCCTGGAAACAGAGGAAAAAATTGAGATCATGCACTATAAGGCAGCATTAAACTAACATGCTTTAGAAGAAAGAACAATTTATGTGCTAAGCTGCTATTCTACAGGGTTGCTTATGAAAGAGGATCCAGCATCGCCTCTGAATAAGAAGTTAAGAGAGGAGTTCTATTTTCTTTAACAGACAAGAAGCAGCTAAGTATTTAATGGATTTTTTTAAGTTTAAAAAATAAATCCAGTGCCCTACAAAATCATCAGCGGACTGATGTTTGAGACTGACAAATGCATTCAAATTACTTTAGTTTTCACTGAGCAATATCTATTTATTATTCTGGAAGCCCCTGGCACACACATGGGGAGAACTGGTTTAAAGCGTATGTGAATTGTTGGCGAGAGAAACGTGTCCACATCACTAAAGCACCTTCACAAATAGCATCTTTGCTGGTGGGCTTAAAAGATCCATCAGTGGCTGAGTAAGAAAGGAAGCAGAAAACCTCTACATGCAATTTCTTTTGTAGCATTTCATCCACAGAAAGCAAAGTACTTCACTATCAGTAAATTCACTTTGATTTCAGACAGCAAGAAACAGAAAAGCTGAAGACTATTATATCTTTTAAAGTTTGATTTGGAAGCTGCTGGATTGATTTTAAAAAATGCTGTGAACTATGATTTCTGCTCAAGGATTCCACAAATATAGTTGGAAATTCAGTGAAAGTGTGTTAGGCAACTCAGTGGGGTTACTTAAAGTGCTCTGAGTTTTTTAGCAAGTTAAACAGTATATTGAAACAAAACATAGAGTAGGATAGCATATGGCACAGTATCTGGCAGAACAAAACCCAAATGTTTTCACAACAAGGTCAACCCTCGCTCTCTTTTGCATTGATCTACTGGCCACAAAACCGAAAAGTAGGAAAATAACTTGTTTTTAAAAGTAGCAGAGCTTAAAGTAAAAACTTCAGAAGCCTTGTTAATTATTTTAGTAGAAAACCCCTACATAAAGGTGATCAGTCTTATTCTGCATTTTTGAGGGTAAAACCACGATACACTGCAAGAGAAAGACATGTTTTTGATGAAAACAAATATTCAAACATGTCTATCTACCTATTGAAGTACCGTGTCCATGGGAAATACACCAATACCATGCAGGCTGCGTAATGGTAAAAGGTTGTATTGTCTTTTAAAAAAACTGACAAAAAAAGGTGTATGTTCTGTAGAGACCACAGGATCAGGTCACAGATACACCATTGCTCAGGAAATACAACATACATATTTAACTTTTTATTTTTCATTTCTTTTACTATTGACAGACACATATTGAAGTCTGAGTGAAGCTGGTGAGATTTGGAGCACACAGCTAAGAAGTCATTATTTCCTGAGGGGGGATGTACCTGGCTCATATGTACTTGATCAGAAGTAACTTTCAACAGTTATTTTTTCTAGAAATACAACTTTCTCTTCTGAACTCACGGTATCTTACTGAAGGGACCTCCACACTTAAAGATACAAAAGCTACATCATCATGTAAAGTCTGATTGTTCCCAAAAGCTAGAGCCATAACAATTTTCTGCAAAATCTCTAGCTGTTCAAAGTGCATGTTTTTTGTACCCGGCGGTATAACCGCAATGACCAAATTTGTTTCTTTCCTTAAACTCAAGTTTCATTTGCCTGCTACCTCTGCTAATCTCCTTCTTGTTAACCCCCACGGATTCCCTAAAACTGTTTTCTCTGGTGACTACACAGGAAAATTTCTTCTTTGGGATGTGAACAGAAGCTTTCTGAGGCCAATTAGAAAAAATTACACAACAGCTGGAAGCCAGTAAGAGCATGAAAGAGAAATCTCGTTGTTAACACTGTCAAAAAATGTCAAAAGATTCCAATAAAGAAATTAAGGGCCCTATTAACCTCTCACGAAGGGGGACTGAGAAATAATAAAAAAGAAAAAATTAACACCACCACATAATTCATGATGAGTACATGTTGAAAACAATTATTTCTCCAAGCCTTGGAACTCTGTTTGACCTTTAAT
>JANVCT010000050.1:18194782-18206774 GCA_026770115.1 Aviceda subcristata
GGGGGCCGGGGGGGAGGCATGCCTTCAAGGAGCAGCAGGGGAGGGTGAGCACGGCAGGCAAAGGCGGGGAACTGGGGGAGGAGGGAGAGGGGAGCGAAGGAGCACCACAAGGGTGCCCTGAGGGGTCGTGCCGAGCTGTTTCTCCAAGGAGAACACAGCACTTTGCTGGAGGAGTCTACTGCCGAGGTAAAGGAGGGACAGGCAGGGCAGCCCACGTCCCAGCCACCGATAGCCCAAGGCCAGATGAGCCGCGCTGCTGGGGGACGGCGCGAGGAGGGACATCGCCCTCCCGAAGGGGCGGGCGACGCTCCGCGCCAGGAGAAGCGAGCCTGCGGGCAGGGTGCCCGCACCCTCAGCGGCAGGCCTCCTCCGAATTTCTCACCTCATCCCGCCTCTCCCTGCCCGGAGGTTTTGGCCAGGCTGGGAAGCCTCACCAGAGTGCTCCAGAGGCCACCCGGGTTGTTTCAGCGGGGCTCTGATAACATCCTCCTCATCTCTCTCACCTCCTCTCCCTCCTCCTTCTCCACCCCCTGGAATGTGCCAGCACCCACTACCCCAAACAGCCGAAGCTTTAGCAGGGGGTGCTGTTAAAGGTCTGCTCCCCCAGCCACCACCTGGGAAAAGAAGATGTCCCCGAGCAAGATGAGGCATATTTTAAAAGACCTCAATGTTTCTTTGGCTTGCAGCGAGCACATCTGGATGACAATATTACAACAACCTGAAATGGAACTCTTATTTTGAATTCCTATTCTAAATTGCCAAGAACTTTAACATTTTAAAGTATTAAAAAGTTGCTTTTAAAGTAATGACCTTGTTTTCCAGATCAACCTATTGCCCCCTTCATGACAAGCTCGGAAAATTGGTAGTAATCTTCCCTTTTTCTGGAAGTAAGCATGACCATTCACTGAATCTTTTTTTCCTCCACAGAGACGCACCCATGACAGTATTCCCAAATTCCTGTACTCATTCACAACTTCTGCGAGTACTGCTGTATGTTGTGAGCCAGAGAGGAGCTCTGTAAAATATTAACATGCAGGCAGCTCAAATACATTTGGATGGACCTAAACCAAGTATTTTTAGGATGCTACAAGATCCAGTACTAAATAACCTACAGTCTGAAAAATCTAACACATGTATCCCAAAGAAACCATGGAACAGCTGCGTCACTTAAAGGCAGTGTGCAAAAATCTAATACACACTGAAACTACATCATCTAGAGGGTGGAATTATAGTCAAATGATAAATAGAACAGAGTCCACATTTTTACAGGCATATTCCTGTTCAAAGGGTCACCAGAGTCCCACAAAAGTTAATGGGAGCTTTTTGCTTCCATGAGAAGAAAACGTTGGGGTTGTTTTTTCCCCCAGTTACAGTAATTCTTTCCTGACTTGCAGATTTTTAAAAGGGAAAAGTAGTAATATCTTCACACTTCTGAAGGAAAAGTAATATCCTCCTGCTAAATATAACCTGCAAAGCCATGTGCTATTTTCTAGCTAAGCAAATATGCAAAATCCACTCTAATGTTTAATTTTAAAAAGTTACTGGAATGGGGAGATAATCAAAATTCTTATTCTTTCAATGTTGCCTGTTATAAGTGCATGCAGCCAGAGCTCTTTGGCTTATCAACCGCTTCAAGCTTTTACTCATTTTTCAGGGGAAAAAAAAAAAAAGAAAAAAAAGGAATTTCTAGGAGAAAAGTATATTCACTTTAAGAAATGGGTGTTTTTTTAAAGAACTTCCATATCTATCAAACATCTTGCAATTTTATAAATAAGAATTCGTGCATAAGAAAAAAAAAAAAAACAACACTGCACTTCAAATCACTATCAAACCTAGCATGTTTTTAAGCAAGTCAGAATCTGACCAGAAACTACCTGGCATCACGCTGTTAAATGAACAGATTGATTTCCACAAACACTGGCCAGAAATGAGGATGGTCAGCTGGCAGCCCTATGAAACACATATGTCAGCAGCAAGCATCTCTTCCCCTTCCCCCAGCTGCACATGCCTGAAAAGGCTAAAAACTAACGGAAGGCCATAGGTCTTCCGCCCCCAGAAAACATTATTGGGTGAGGAAACCACAGCAGGGTGTTTACAACACGGACTGCCAGGGAGATGAAAGCTGGATCTGCGTGTGGCGGGAGACGCGGTGTCAGGGAAGTAGCAGATGTCTTTCAGGGATTTATCCAGCTTCTTAAGCTAGCATGATAATGAACATCCATGCTTACATAACAGTTTTCTCCCAAAGAGAAGAGGTTAATAATATTGTGATTGCATACGCTGCAATTCTAATTAGAGTGTCTTGGCTATATTATTTAAATAAATGCAATTTTAATCTAATGTTAAAGTCAGTTCTGTGCATCCCTAGAATGTCAGTGATCACACCATACTGTGCTGTCGCCCAAAGTCACAGCAACACAGTTTGTACGTAAAGTACAGTGAAGAAAATCACAGCTTTTACTTGTGAAAATCCTGATGCTTCACTAAAACTTTTGCTACTACCACCAAACTATGACATAAGTAATTTTTCTATTCATTTTTGGCTATGCAAACTAAAGCTCACGATTAAGAGACTTTTCCAAGAATAAACTAAGTTACGATCCAAACTCAGAGCTCAATACAGAAGTTACTGCCTCTCATTAAGCTGCTCTAATCGCATTCCCCTGTTAGAAAATGTATCTGATCCAGAGCATAACTTCTGACTGATTTTATTACCTTGCTCCCTTCTAGGTATTTGCACAGCCCGGTTCCAGCGTAACTCAACAAACTTCACAAATGGTAGTGACATGACAACAGTGCACCTCGGTAATGGAGACGAGCATCTGTTTTATCCATGAGGGAACTGAAAATTGAATTATCCAGGGACACAGAATCAGTTCTGCTTTGAAGCTTGGACAGTGTTTAACTACAACGCTTACCTTTCCCTTTCCACTGATAGAATCAACCTTCGGTTCAGAGCTACCTCACTGTTTTGTGTTTGAGCCATTGCTAGCAACGTCCTAGGACAAATGAACGATATTTGTTGGGAACAGCAAAGACTCCAACTTCATGGGTTTGATTATGTCCTATTCGACAGATGTGAAGTCAGTGACTAGGTACAATTTTTGAGGGAAAAGGGTCTCACTTCCCTATTTCATGGTGTGGCTCTAAAAAATGGGGCTGACTGCAGTTCTCTCAGTTTTGGTACACCTCTGCAATTTGAAGCATCCTGCCTCACCTGGGTACCTGCTCCTCCCCACAGCGACTGGATGTCTCCAGCACGATGACTGGGAAGCTCCTCTCTCTTCATGAGTACAGATAACCAGAAGAGACAGGTACTGGTGATTTGGGGGGGTTTCATCCAGCCTTCCATCCACTTGCGGAACGTGGACCTCGGCATTATTTAGCCTCGGAGGGATTAAATTCAGCCTTTCAAACCCTAGAGAGGTGTCTCAAGCACCAAGAGGTGCACAGTTTCATGTTAAAGGTTTTGCCCTGAAGGCAAAGCCCCGCGCCGACGGGAACACAGGTGTATCAGCCCAGCCATACGACAGGCACGAAACCGCCAGGTCCCTGCGGCAGGCGCAAGGGAACGAGGGTTCTGGTCCCAATTCCCAGGCACCGCTTTTTTGCGTCATATAAATGCAACGCAAACTACACACGTGCGGCAGGGCGCAGGGTCTGCAAGCCACGTTGCGACGAGCAGGGCCTACTCCTTCTTCAGCAAGGGCACAGACATTAAACTGTTCTGGGGATAAAGATGCTGCCACCAGACTCCTCACCTGGCCTCATTCTCAGGAGCTTCCAGGGAAGGCGCGGGAAGCCCGGCCGCCCACCTCCGTTTCAGCGGGACTCCCAGCGAGGGACAGACCTCCGCTGCCTGGGAAGAGACATTTCAGCATCCCTGGGTGGTCGCAGGCGAGCGCTCAAGAAACTTAAGTGCCGATAAATGTCTAAGCAGGCGCGGAGTTGGCGGGAGGAGCTGAAGGCTGGGTCACAGCCAGGCTCCTCACAGGTTAAGCTGCAGGGTGGCTGTGGGTGGCCTCATCCTGCCGCGGGGGAAGGGAACAGCCCAGCGCTCCCGGCTTCCCGCGGCGTGAGGAACGCGCGGCTCGGGAGTGACCCTGCGGCACTGACCCGCCACGGCCACGTCTGCCTTACGCTAGCTCATCTGCGCTGCTGGGTGCTTCAGCTCACAGCGGGAATTTGAGGCGTGTGTGGGTGGGCGTTGCATAGCCTCATATTCAAATTCCCCAACTGGTTGTCCTGGAATTATAGTAATAAATATATATACACACACGTACATATATAATTCTGTTTCAGATTAGATTTACACTATCAAGACTTAATATTTCAGAACGATTCCAGTGAGTCAGTAATCCCAACAGTCTTTGACACCCCCTTCTTTTCAGTGTATAAATAAACTACCTGAGATGCCCAGCTGCTCTGCAGCTAAATAGTGCTGCTATCCTTGAAACAGATGTTTCTTGAGACTGAATTTGTATAGTGAAAATAAATTAACATGTGTACAATAAAACTGAAAAAAAAAAAATCCTTAAAGGTCACTAATAACCGAGCAAACTAAAAAAAATCCAAAACACCAACAGCCTTTAATTGAGCTGAAAACGTACATAGCATCACCTAGCTAAAGGAAGGACAAGGATAGGGAGTTAAGAGAAACTGTCATAATAAAGCAGTAATTATTTAGCCATGAGAGTTCTTTTCTTTTTTTTTGTTCCACTTTACTGCTATTAAAATAATCAGCCATAGACTACATGTAACGTTCAAGCCACTTAGGTGTTCTAAGCCAGTACTGAGGCTTTTTTTAAATAAAAATTTACATGTTCAGAGTACATCTACTCAAATCAGGCATAGGATTTCCCTGCTTTAATTTTCGCTCCCTCATGACACAGCATTCACTTCCTTTTCTTACTCTAGTGCTCTACTTTTACAACTATCCCCACCTCACACTTCCTCACAATTACCTCCTAACCTCATCAGAATAAGGCCATGAATCATGCAACAGAAGATGAGGCTGGAACCTGCAGACCAGCTGCATAATTTACGCAGCCGCTAGCGGCGCCGAGCACGGGGCTATGCAAAGCCCCCGAACGCCAACTCAGCCGCGCTCCGGGCTGCGCACAACCGCCGTACCAGCCGAGTAATTTGCACAACTTTGAAGAAACCTCTCCTTACCTTTCATCTCCTTCTCGACAGCGTACTTCCATTTTCAGCCACCTCAGTTAAAAGGGAGAGCATTAGCAGCAGAATAATAGTTGCCTCCCCTTCCAAATCCACATACCTGAACTTACACTAACAAGAAGCCTTTCAACCTGTTCTTCGGAGGCAAAAAGAGTAACATACTCTATTCTGTTCTATAGGCATCAACATAGTTAGCAATCAAAAACTCCAATTCTACTTATTATCTGCCACCTGGGAATAAAACACATGCTCTAATCATACATTTCACACACCAGAGGCTAAGAAATTTTGGAAGAATTATTTAACTGCAGAATTTGCAGTATTCTCACTATCAAGAACATACTGTTAACATTGTAATTTAAATTGCCTGCAAATTCAAATTGTACCAGGATTAGTAGTCAGTAGCAACTACTATGAGAGCATGAAAATAATTTTTATCAGGAATATATGCAAAAAGTTTGGCAGCACATTGTCTTTCAGTATTTCTGTTGGAAATATTAATACCATTTACAGCACCTCTTAGAGAACTTTTTTTTTCCTATGGAAACACTACTGTATGGGAAAAAAGGCAAAACATAAAACAGCTACACAAAAGAAATTAATTAAAATTCATCATCTCCCAGTATGTTCTGTACAGAAAGATGAATTTAAGAATTAGATCACAAGAATACTCCACAGAATACTGCAGCAGTTTTTAGCAGATACACTCTCAAGAGTATGGTCATAAGTATAGCTTGTACAAAAAGACTTGATTTGGCTACAGACTCAGGAACCTGGCTATCACCAGCGGTGAAACTATGAAGGCCCACCGACAGCATCCACAAAAAACGTCAACTGATACTGCAGCAGGATTCTTAATACAATTACACCGCTTCTGAAAGACACACCGGTGCCTTCAAAGTCAGCCCAAACGGCAGGCAGTGCCATACTGAGCAGTCTAGGTCATCAATGACAAAAGAACTTCTTCTTTTCCCCAAAGAAAAATGATGGAGGAAGTCAACAGTCTGCCGAAGGGCTATTCCTATCCGTTTGTCCAACCAGATGAGCTCACTGACAACAGCGCTGTCCTTCCTGGGGCACGGCCTCGACAGAAAAACCCGGCGCTTTTGAGGGAGCTGGGGGACACCGCAAACGGCAGCCGGTGGCCAAGACCCCAACCAGCTGGCAGGGAGGACTTCTAGAAATACAGTGCGCGGTTAAACCACGACACCACCGAACCCGCGTCCCAGTCCTACGAGAGGACGGGCACCTCCTGTTGCACCAGTTTCTTCCACTCCCTCCTGAAAGGACTCCTGTACCAATCCCAACCGCTCAGGGCTTGAGTGTCGCACAGCTCCACCGCCAGTCCCAGTCCCACAGCCGAGGCGTACCATGCCCAGTAAGGGCAGCGGAGGTCGGGACCGGCTGCTCTGGAGCGCAGGGGAAGAGCGCACCGACAGGGGCACGTCGGCGCTCGGGACCAAACCTGCCACCGGTGGCTTCGGAGTGACGCTGCCAGCGGTCCCTTTCCGTCCCGGGGCACAGCCAAGCAGGTTTAATTTCAGCTACGCCAAGCAGGCTGACTTTAAATGAAGCTAGAAGCGCTCCCAGTTCAGCTCCGGTATCATCCAGGAGACAGGTAGCTGCGGAAAGGCAGCACAGCCTGGCTTTCTGCTGGAGCCGAACTAGGTCCGCTAGCTGGTGACACAGGGGTGTAGCAAAGCGCGACAATTCCGTGTGGAATGAAAAATGGGAAACTAAAGTTTGGCAGCAATCAGAAACAGGGTGGGCTGGCCAAGCGTACGCCGCTCTGACACAGAGGCAGCAACAGCTCGTTTGTTGGCTGATTTGTCGTGCCAGACTCAGAAGCGCACGTGGGTGCCCACGCTGGCACCTCACACCAGTTACACAAAAACGAGCCTGCGCCCGTCAGCGGCGCGCGTTTCACACGTCAGCTCCGAACAAGCCCCAGGATCAATGGAAAACAGATTCCGCGGACAAGAGCATCCAGCATTTGTGCTGCAGAAACGGCAGGAGAGTCCTTGCCCATTCAAACTCCGAACTCCAAATCCGAGCGGGGCAGCTCTCAAAGCAGAGACACTTTGTCTATCCATGGAGCTACTGCTGATGGCCTCCGTTAATTTTATTTTCCCAAATATTTACTTCATTTGAAAAATATCTGTGGAAAACTAAAATGAAATCTACCTACATACACACAAATGCCCGCTTTCCTAATTCCTTAAAAGACTAACTCCCACCTCCTCTTCAGAGTACCTGAGAATCCTTCCTCCCTGGAGAATATTTCTTGGAAAGTACGACATAATTCAACTGTATTTCTCAAATTTGTCAAGTTGTTTCTCTTTTTCATTTATACTTATGTAAAAACAATTGCACTCACCATTGGGAAACAAAACATCATCTTCCCTCACACATTTCATTTCTGCAATATCTCACTTCCCTGACATATGGGTTATAAAATAATGTATTTCTATGTGTATTTGCACATCTATGTAGAAAAGAGATCATAAATAACACCATATAATCTCAACACAAATTCCATGTTAAAGGGAACTGCAAATCACAAAAAGATTTTTCATTTTGAGAGGATCATGACAATTCAGCTCCTTTATCAGTATTACACAATACTTATGGAGATTGAAAAGAAAGAATAAAGAATTAAACTGAAATTTTGAGAGGGCATTTGGAGGACAGACTAATTTGCCAAAATCAAAGTACGGTCCTCGTATCCTGACAAACTACAGGAGCTTGGGACAGAGCCCTGCAGAGAACTAGGTTACTGCCATAAAGACTCCCATTAACATTTCTGAACAGACCTAAAAAGCTTTTAGATGTAAATCCCACCTACCTTTAAAATTAAATATTTGTGTTAACATTTACCAAACTGTTATAAACAAAGGGAGCCCAAGGATTTGGACAGGATTAAAATCATGATTTGGGAGCTATTACTCTATCTACTCTTCCATAAAAGCACATCCATGACAGCAACAGAAGGAAGATGAGCACAGGCATATTTCTTTTGAACTTTTATGATCTCGCTGCACTGTTTTGTTATTCAAGTCAAGCATCATAAGAGAATAAAAATATTATTTTAAATGAAAGATGTTGTTAGGGGAAGTTGTTGTATAAGGCGTCAAACATCTAATGGCAAAATCTTGGACTGACATTGCTGTCCCCTCCCTTACACTCCTCCAGCCCACTTCCCCGCTGAATCTCTTTAGAAATACCATTTCCTTCAAAGCCATTCCTTATTAAATGAAATATCTGTGTTCAAAAAAAAGCCTAGCTTGGATCTGAAACAGATCCTGCTAAACAGTGTAGAAGAACTGAATAAACAGAAATATTGGCAACGTCATTTTTCTACTTAGAGATGTTTTGTTTTTCCCCAAATAAGAAGACACCTACTGAAAACCCCATTTTGGATGCATACGCTCCAGATTCGTATGCACCCCAAGTTCAGCATTTCCTATCAGCTGGAATTTCCCAGCTCCCCACAAACCCTGGGAGGTTCTGTTGAAGTTGAACTCCTCTCACTAATTGCACAGTGAATCTTAAAAACCTGTTCCTTACTTTTTGTAAACAAAGATTAAATTAGGGTAAGGATCTAGAAAGGTATCATACCTTTCTTAAGTGTTTACCCTTGCAGAAAAGTAAGGTATGATCTTGTAAATGTATCCATCATGTTTCAGAGGAATTTTGGCAAAATCTTTTCCAAGTTTTTGTACTGTAAATACAAAAATAATTCCAGCAACTCACTTCTGTGGACTTGGCTTGGCCCACAAGAGCCCACAGGAGTTTCCACACTAAGGAACATGCCATATAAAAGCTACATGTTATCTATATATTACATGATTCCAAAAAATCCAATTTCAACAGTAACTTATAAGTGTTAAACACATTAAACGTACCAGCTTCTACATGAAACAGATTGGTAACTGACCGCCTTCACCTATTTTGCCAAATTAAACACATTTTTTCCGTCACTATATTTACATTCATTCTGATGAGTTTTAGCCAACAAACACAAATTTGGGGAATCCCCATGTCTATCACGTCTCATATCATACTTGTATTAAATCCATAATCCATATCATACTTGTACTAGAAGTATATGCAATGTGCCAAAAATGCCTCCCAAATAAAGAAACTATGCACAGGAGACCGTACAAGAACAGCCTGTTATTCAGTAATCCCACACCATCCTGAGGCCATCCCTCCCTGCCTTCTGCTGGGAGTATTTCTCTACTGCTTTATCATGATGCAACCAGATAGAGGACTGTGAACAGGAACAATTCATGTAAGCAATAATATTGTTTCCTGCACTTTCGGCTGGTTAAAAGGAGGACTATCTCGAGGCAAAATACACTCTTGAATTATATATGGGCAGAAACATGAGTACTGCAGTACAGTGCAAATTCTGAATTGCCTTAATGACTTTTTTTTTGTTTACATTGGAAATGTTTTAGACACACAGGCTTTTAGAGGACATTAAGGATGGCATTTACCATGAAGTTCAAGAGAAGACAGTGCCTAAATCCTCTGAATTTTAATGGGGAAGTCATGCCTCTTAGTTACACAGTTGTTTAAAAAAAATTCTATTCTGTGAGGCAAAACCGACAACAGAAGATTCACATAGCTATCTAACCTCAATAAACCACAATTTAAAGGAAAATTTTCTGAACATTAACTTTTCACTGACTTTAGGCCTAATCTTATTATTTTTTTTATTCTAAAAATTCAGAAGATATTTACATTCCAGACATCCTGCCAGCAACAAGTGGAATACATCCTGTTACCCATGTTTTCTATCAACATAGCAAAAGATCAGGGTAATCACTCTAAATCCTTTGATTTCACTGCCAAACAAAATAGTATGAAGATTAAGCATCACTACAAGCAAAGAGAGGATGTCAATAGAGAATTTAAAACTATTTGACACCCAGTATTAGGACATGTATAATAAAAATCAGTGTAAGTCACTTAACTACTCTCCTACTTTGTCATGCTGCTTATCTGAAAGCCAGTGGGCTTTCTGAAAGACCAGCCTTTTCATAATTATTAAAATGTGATTCTTGTAAAAATAAAAATTAAAATAATTGCATGGAACTTCTCCATATTTATATTCATTCTTTTAAATATAAAGTACTGAAAGCTAGGTATTAACTTCACTTTGACAAACAGAGTACACTGAAATAACTGAAGAAAATACAGAAAAAAAGTTTTATCTCTAAAAGAAATTTAAAGTTTGATTTTTTTTTTTAGTTTTTGATTCTCCAAGTACAAAACATCACCTAAGTTACATGTAAACAATACTTCCCTACAGCTCTAGTTAAATCTTTAAAAAATGTAGTCTAAGTTATTTCTATAGTAAATACAAGTGATAATGTATGATCAGTTACAAGGAGCAAGTTGAAAAACAGATCCTAAGTTTTCAATTGATGAGCAGTATATGAAGTGTAAAAAAATTCTATAAACAGAAAAGACAAAATGCAATATCTTCAGAATTATTTATTTCCGAAGTAAGAATCACTGTAAGGAATAATATCTCTTCTCCCCAGAAAAAAAAGATTCCTAGAACTGGACAGTAAATTCATTATGACAGGGGCCAGAGTACAAAAGGACTGACTTAGACTCTTGCCAAAAGAAATAAAGAGATTAAAATAATACTGCAACATCTATAGAAAAGATCAAGGATTTGGGCTCTTTGAATTGGAAAGTGAATGAAGTGCACCTTTGTAAAGGTAACCTGGGAGGTGCTACCACACTTCTAAGGGAATGCCAGTTGACTCTCACTGTGGAAAAGCAACACTAAAACACAAGGAAGTTACTTGTATACAATATCAACGATAACAACATAATTAAAATAACTGATGATACAACAAAGCAAGGGAATATGTAAATGTGTGATTTAGTCTACTACTATACATATGCTCTATACCAAATGTAACTGCTGAAAAATTAAATTAAGTTTGTCTTAGCTCCCTATGGTCCTTTCTGCTAGAGCTACAATCAACTCTTTTTTCTGTACCTCTCAAAATACCTAGATTCACTAATGCAAGAGCCAAAACACTCCAATCCCACATTTGAAACTCCATCCAACTAGGTAAGAAAGCTCATCTTAAGGCCTGTCAAAACGTTTTTATTATTAGTGTTAAGAGTAAGGATCTGATCTTTCCATCAAATAAATGTAGTGTATATGTGCCAAGAGAACCAGAATAAACACCTAGTTGATCGAATATTTTCAAGTTGACAAGGTAACTTTGCTATATAGCACCATCAGAATTTGCTGGAAAATCTAGCTAGCATAAGGATCAAATGTTTGTTGATGTGCTTCTTCAGATGTGTATATATTTTGATAGCCAATATAATAATGTTCTAAAATGTTTTTCATATTAAACTGATGTCATGAGCTTTCTTAGTGCAGAAATATAAAGAAATTAAGTCATCAACTGTACCTGTAAGTAATCATGGGATACAGTACTTATGAAGAATCTATATGGCCAAAAAATATTAAAATTCACCCTGAGCTGCCCAGATTTACCAAATTACATTGCATAGCTCAAAAGATAGCTTCTCATCAGTTAAGTTCCACATATGTACAGTATATATTTGACATCAAACTTAGCTGCAGGGTAAACTGCAATATTGCACTAATTTGTGCAGAGGAGCTGACATGATGTACAATGGCCTATACCTAGAAGTGGAGCCCCATGGGGAATGACAACACACTTTTAACAAACAACTTCTATATTAATAAAGGTGATCTAGGATTTTTTTTGTCAGTTAAATTGCTTGCAAGGACACATGTAATTAA
>JANVCT010000050.1:18243502-18253839 GCA_026770115.1 Aviceda subcristata
GCATACAAAAGAAAGCATATTCTGCGACAGAAAAAACACCTGATAAGGTGATACTGAAACATTCAATTTACAGCCTTAAGGGAGCACAATGAGGATTTTCAGTGTGTTCAGTGATCATAGAAAAGAAGAGCTCAGCAAAGACATTTTGAAACACTACGTTGGAATGCACTTGTTTTAAGTAGAGATCAAACCATATGTGTTTGGGGCTACTTACTGATGGAATTTTTCGTTATCATTCTTCTGACTATAGCCCAATTCAATTTCAGAGCATGCTTAAATTTAGGCACATAAATGCTCCTTTTGACTTTAAAGTATGGATTCATGTACTGAACTGTCTCCTGATTGGGGAATCATGGCAGTTTTGGTGAAGATAAAACTGCTGTTCTCCAAAGGTATTAAATAGTAACATTTGCTCTCATTCACGATGAAAAACATACATAGAGAAGTATTTACCTACACCATAGTGAATTAGCAGTATCATGGATAGGGATGAATTTGGGAGAAAATGAACTGATATTGAGCTAATTCCTGGGAAATACTGCAGCGGTTGATGTTCTACCCATTTTCTCACTGATAGCGGACACATGAAAACGGATCAGGTGGCTCTTCCCCCCAGCTGAAAAACTAGATGGTGACGCACAGCTGCTCCCCTGGAAAATGAAGTTTGGCCAAGGGGAAGGGGTGCCCTCCGTGCCTCCTTCTCCCACAGCACTGACCCCTTCTCACAGCTCCACGAGGGCACAACAAGCCACAGGACAACAGATAAAAACCACGTGTCATGCAAAAGGCAGCCAAGAAAACGAAGGCCTGGGCTCTGCCTCCACAGCCACCACCGCTGGCACCTCCATCCCAGTTTGGGGCAGGGTGATGGCGAGAAGCCCAGTGAGGAGCGCGGGGCGGCTGAAGGATGGGACTGGCGGGGCACCCCTCGGCCCTTGGGCTCTTGAAGCAAACAGGCACCCTCGCTGTGTGGCCTGTGGGGAGGGAACAGCCCATGCTCCATTTCCACATCAAAACCCCCACACGTAATTGAGGGAAAATGATTAATAATAATAATAATAATATAGAAAAGTGAGAAATTTTCATTTCCTAAGCTTGAACACACAGGACTAGCAATACTGCTCTTCTCCAACTCAGGTGGGACACAAACCCAACTAATCATCAGTGTTGCATACATTTATGAAAGGGTCAGAGAAAAATGCATTTCTTTTATGAAAGCAGCATCATACAAAGTCCTGCCAAGAAGCCACAGAAGTTTAGCTCTGCTCAGTTTGGAGTGACGCTTCTGAAAACCAGAAGAAGTCTGCTCGGTGCTCCTACCTAGCCCACTCTCTCCATTTTTCTCCAGTCCACCTTCTCAAGTGCAAACACTCCCTCCAACTTCTGCTTGGCAGCAGCGGTCCCTTCCCTCTGCCGCTGCTGAACCGCCAGGGGAGACAACCCGCTCCGCACCCTCCTCCCTCCGCGGGACGGGCACCGCTGCACCGCCTGGTCAGCTCGTGGTACGAGATGGTACCAAGGCCCTTCGCAGTCACCTCTAGCAGACCGGCCTCAGAAACGCACGCGTCAGGGTAAGCGATGATGCTCAACTGAACAGAACTACTTCAACTTCCTAGGTTATCTCCAGAGAATTTGATATCAACAGTAGTTTGAACTTGCGGCAAAAGAGACTTTTCGGTTTTAGCAGAACAACAGGCAAAGACAGGGACAGACCTAAATGACACAGAGAGAAGCAACAGAAGGGTGGGGAAGGTTCTCTAGACTGCACCCCCAAATGAGGCCCGTTAAGCAAGTGCTTCTCAGTACCTACTCCTGGATTTCTTGAGGGCAGGATGTACAAAAATGTGTTCAAAATATTCTAGCCTGATAGGGACACGTGTCATCTTATCATCTAGACACCTGTTTTGAATTGTATGAAAGAGCAGATGACTAAAGTCCAGTATATACAGACCTTTTGAACCAGACAGTTAATTAAACACTAAAGACAAAGTATAAGATATTAAATATGCAAATTATCAAGTAGATTTCACAAATTTATAGTGATGATATTAGACTGCAGAACCCAAGATGAATCCTACTATTGAGATATGCAGAGGCAGATACAGAGCACAACCCAAACTAGTATTACAAAACCAGGAAGCAGAATTTTTATAAAGCATTTACTAAGTACTAGTATTCCCTTATTTTTGTTAGAAAATTATATAGACAGAGCAACACAAAATTGTGTGAACAAGGTAATGGCCATTTACAATTCAGGGAAAAATAAATTGCTAAGCAGATGGTCTCATACCTGTTGTACTATTGTTGTCAGTTCCAGACAGAGCTGTATGACATTATTTCTTGTTACTGAGTAATCTGTGACTGCAGCAAAAGGTGATCTAAAAAAAAAAAAAGAAGAAGAAAAATGTTGAATAGCACTAGCATATGCCCACTTGCTTCACTGGTGCACAATGCACTTAATACACATTGTTCCTAGAGATATTAAAATCACACAGAGTACCCAAAATGTACTACTAAATTGTAAAATACAGGATACATATCCATGGAAAATGTTCATCCCTCCTTGGTTTTGCAGTTTTTAAGTTCCTCTTTAAGAAATTCCATTTATAAAAGCACTACTTCTCATAGCCTTCCAGTTTACTTCTGGACTGCCTTTACTCCCCCCAGAAAAAACCCACCTTGCCTTCTGCATCTGTTTGGGAATACCCTCACACAGGCAACCAGAGGCACCGCTTCCACCTGTGATACGAATGGTGTCCAGATGAGAATCAGATCAGAAAAGCATTTGGCTGATTCACTGGGATTCTTGGGACCTGATCTAATATCTAGTAAATGGACTAGGGGGACTCAGAAGCAGCAAAATCTTTATCCAAAGGGGAGAATAGCATTTAGAGCCAGACACGCATCCATGCTCAGAAGCAGCTGCAGAGGTTAAACTGGAGGCACAACCTAACATCCCTAACATGTTAGATCTAACATAGAGATCTTGTTCTATTGTTAGTTTATTCAGATATCGCAGTCCTTGTGGTTCTAACACAGACTAGTAGTACAGAAATCAGATGACTGCCAGTCTTACTAACCAAACAGTCAATAGAACCAGATCTCTAAACAATACTTTTAAGTGTGGTTGCCTTTAAATTAAGCTGGGTGACTAGTCCCTTCCCCAACTGCCTTCTTTCATCACTTCTTGGAGCATACATATTCCCATACACCTTTAAGAGTTTTACAGCGCTGATCGGTATTATGCCTTCCTCATTTAAGCCTAGAGACAAGTTTCCTATACAGAGAACTCTGCTATAAGCATGTCCAAATGAGAAGTACAAATATAGTTCTACTGGTTCTTAATAGGTTTCTAAATTTCTTTTTCATATGCAGAATTACTGAAGTTTTAGTGCAGGCAGACGTGGAACTGTCCATTAATAAACCCATGGGAACTCCTCTCCTGCTTCGTCTAACGCCCCTTCTTCTCCAGGGCTCCCAATCCAGCCCTGATGGCTCATAAGATAGAATGAACTTTGAGGTGCATACTCAAGTCTAGCAGCTTTAATTTGATGTAATACGTCATACAACAACATATACTTTCTGCCCATATTTTCCAGGGAGAAAAGCAGTACATTCTCTTTAAAATAAAAAGTACAGAAATGGGAAGCTAGGCAGAGTTTAAGAAACATAAAAGCAACAACAGAGTGAGGACTTAGCAGACAGCATGTGGGTTAAGTTCCAAAAGGTGCCTTACAAAAGCTATGAGAGACAAACATATAACCACAATTCAAGTTTTATGCAGTACATGGCAACCGTACAGTAGGTACACACTACAGCACACCTACCCACGGACACAGGCACAGATTACTACTGAAGTTCAGGAGACGTGTGAGCATATTGAAGGATAAAAGGTAACTGAACTGCTTGGTTATAAACCATAATTGTGTTTAAAACAGTACATTAGCTAAGATGGACATAACCACTGATATTTTTCATTTCAAAATCGTAACTGTTGGGGTTCTGAAATCTACCTGAAACCTTGATTTAAAAAGGTCATGTTTATTTATGAACTCGCTTTTATTGAAGGTGAATGGAAGCAAGCCAGCAAATGGTATTATTTTACTTTAAGTATGGATGTTAATACAATTTGATCCTCAAATTACACAACTGGAATCTATTTGACATTTGAAAGCCTCCAGCATTTCTCTAAACAAAATCGCATGGTAGGCTTTGGCTTCTAATACCGCATCATCTTCCCTCATACTTTTACAATTTAGTTTGGTTTCACGGTTCACGAGGAAAATAATGACATTTTTACCATCATTGCTCTTAGTGAAGATCGTTAGAAATGCCCCAAATAAACTTTGTTGGCATTGAGGAACAGGCAAAGGGACTGAGACATTACTCATTTTTGTTACATTGAAGTTTACACAGTGAAGATTTACTGAAAACAGCATGTGAAGCAGGCAGCAGGCGTGCCAGCAGGAGGGAGAAGACTACTAAAAATCAATAACTAATATGTAATATTTTGAAAAGTGCTTCACAACTTGGAAAGATAAGGAGACAGGTCCATGTTATATGGACTTGGCTCCTGCAGAAAACATAAGGGGTCCTCGAGCTGCCTCCTCTGTAGGTCATAAACCGACTCCCTCACACCAGTTTCTGCTGATGACTCTCTGGGGTATTGCTGCAAATTGGACCAGTAAAATTGCAATTCCCTTTCCTCCCTCTCCCCAGTTCAGACCACTTCTCTGGAGGCAATCTGCAGGCACAATTATACAGCCACTACTGCATAAGCAGCTGGGGAAATGGTAAAGGCTTCTTTAAATATTTACTACCAAAGGAAATGTATTTTGGTATTACATCCCAAGCCTCAATATCAACAGTGAAAAGTCCAGCAAGACTTAGTATAACAACATGCCAGCAGTTTCAAGCAAAATATCCACAGAAACTTCATGGTAGGATCACCGACTGGATTTCATAAAAGACAGTGTGAAACACCAATCTGACAAAAACCCTCTTCATTGATAATATATCCACTGACTGTAATTTTAATAAAGCTCAATATTATTGACTGTGAACAGATGAAACAATATGTATAAATGCAAATAAAGCCTACATGCACTGTAACTTTTCAATTGGCTGCTAAAACACTTTCCTTCTCAAGGCATCAGACACAGACCAAGTAAAAGGAATTCCTTGTTTAATTAGACCACTTCTCTTTTCTTTTTAAAAATTATTTCCTTGACTTGGCTGAGCCATTTCTATCAGCTTCCAACTTCTACTCTTTTCTTTCAAGGCCACATCCTTCACAGTCCCTTGAACCTTGAAGCCTCGGGTACCTCCTACGGCTCCAGCTAAGAAAAGTCCCCGAGAACTGCAATTTTCAACATGTGTGCTGTCCAATTCAGTGCTCTTTAAGCTAAACAAGAACTGAAAAACTGCCTTGGACTGGGGCCACATGTTGCCCCACTTCCTGCTGTGACAATGACCTCAGTGTCCCATTGTCTCACCTCTCTGTCCGTCATTTCCGAGACCTTTTCCAACATACATGTCCCTATTCGTGAAACCTTTTTTACTCAGTTTCTCTAGTAATTTATTTATTCTTCCTTCAAAACCTCCCTGTGATTCTCTTCCTTTGCAACACCCACAAAAAAAAAAAAAACTTTGAGGCCCACAGTGCACCTACCTGAGCACATGCCCTTTCCATTCGTTTCCTCTTCCAGACCTCTCCCGGTTCCTCCTTTCCGTTCTTTGCCTACCCCTCCCACACCTCACACCTCAAGGAAAGGAGATTCAAGCGATCACTTCAATGCTCCTGCACACACGCGCAGGGTGGGTTCGCCCTTGTTCTCATCTTTCCTCCTGCCTTCTCCTTTCCAACATTTGAAGCCATTAGCCATTTTCAAACCACTTTCACAGATGGGAGGGTAACAGGTTTCAAGGATATTTAAGTTCATACATGTTTTGTCATCAGCAGGAAAAGAGGGAGCCTCTTCATTTTTCCACTGTGCAAACCCACATTGTGAGCCTGCACCTTATTAGACATAGATTCCAATGAGATGAAGAGCTTCTAAATACCTCATTCACAGGGGAAAAAAAAAACCAAACCCCAAACTTACAATTGGTGCTTACATTTTTTTCTTTTTTTTTAACATTAAAGTTGATCAACTTCAAGACCCTAATCTATAGGAAATAAGTTTCCCTAACACCTGGTATGACAGAGCTACCGGTTCTTTTCATGTTATTTAAACCAGTGTTTGAGACAAATAATAAGACACCTCTGAAACACAAATTTGTTTATACATGTGTAATGCAGGCTGTAACACACATGCCTGTCTGTATACACTTTTATGAATTGAAATCTAACAAAAATCTTTAGCAGTATCAGCATCTTTCAGAATGAAAAAAAACCTGTATTATCTAACATTAATTAATTAAGCCACCCTGAAGGACTGGTAGAAAAACCAGCTATATCAATATAGCACAGCTAATTTCCACACAGAATTAAGAAATAATATGACTCAACAGCTATTAATACTCACAACTACTGATTGCACATGAAGGAAAATCCTTTCTGAACAACTGAAAAAAGATGGGTATTGTGAAGGAGATGTATACACTCGTTATTTCTACATCATCAACATTTCGACTTCATATGCTTTAGCCTCCTCATCTGTCTGCTTCACATAACATTTGGTTAGTGGAAAATGATACATAGAAATAACTATTTCACTTTAAAAAGTTGTAATTTGGACAAATACAGACTGCCGTTAGTAAAAGCATTGCCCCAAAACAAAAGTTAATCATGTTTCACCACTACTTGTAGTACTGAGCTATTTTATAACAATAGACATTGTGATGGGTTTAAAACCAATACCATACTTATTTTAGCATCCTAACAAGGGAAAACATCCTCAGAGCAGTTTGATTAAACATAATAGTCTAAAATTTTTTAAAGAGAGAGGTAACCAAATCAGTAATATAACTCAGCCTTTAAAAGTAACACATTAAGCTCAAATAAAAATCTGAATGTACAATATCGTTGCACAAATATTTGTGCCAAATCCATCTAAGATTCATATTTTTAGGCTTTCATGAAACAAACATTTTATTTGTATTTCTAATGGAACTGCTTTATGTAGAATCAGGTAGGAATGCAGTAAAATTCACACTGGATAAAGGAATTCTTTAAATGAGTGCTCTGTTAAACATTTACAGCTGTTCCAGTAGCACAATACACTTAAGTACCACAGCATTCTTAGGCAGCACTCACGACAGGTTTGGCATACCATTCAAACAGCATAAAGGGAAATGCATAAAGGAAACACAAGATTTACAGGTTTAAGACTGAAAACCAATTGACAGAAAGTGCATTAGTTGTGTGGCCAGTAAAGAATTGCTAAACTGCTTTCTTTTTGTTCGGGTTTCCATTTGTTTTCCCCCACCATCTTGTGTGCAAACCAGATTTACCCTGTCAGGACAAGCAATAAGCAAGCACAGCTGACAGGACTGCATGAAGTCTCTTGTAAAGGAGACTCTACACCAGTAACACTTTCTTTGGGAGTAAGAAGTTATGGGCCTGCAAACATTCACGCATAATTTTCCCAATGAATGCTCCTCTTTACTCAAAACTACAAAATAGTCACACCATAAACATCACCAAGGCTTATTCACCAAAAACAACGAGACAAAGAAATCCAGCTGGACACATTTTACCTACAGTGGAAGAAAATGTCTGCATTGTGTATGTCACCATGGTGAAAAGGGGGAGATCCACTTCCGAGTGGGGAATGCATTCTGCTACCGGACCCCTTTCAGACAAAGCGGGCTTAAAGGGTGCGCAGAAACGGCACACCTCCAATTGTTCGTTCATAAACAAAGAGTGTTCACAGCATCGCAGGCTGCTCTTCTCCACAGACAACAGAACATCACCAAAAAAGTGTAATAGCCCACAGCGAGTCTGGAGGTCCCCTTCTGCTGTCCAGACTTCACCACTGAAGCACTCCAGTGTCCTTAACTTTAGGCGTAGATTTTAGCCTTACTTAATAGGATTTATGTATACATATAAGTGCTTTGCAGAAAATTAGCACATTTAAGCCCATGCCAAAATGACTTGCCCACCTGGGGTTAGAAGCCAAACGATTACACCCCACCACTGTGAATGGCCCTAAAACCAGACCTAGACTTGCCAGAAAGGCCTTTTACTCAGAAATCTTACGTTTTGTTGCTACTGTCAGCAATTTGACCCATATCTTTTATATGACTAACAATTTCTATTTACAGTTGGGCTTTTTGTTCATCTCCTTGTTCCATTTTGTTCGTGTATCCAGACAGCAGTGGTAAATTAATCAGACTGGTGCACATTTGTCAGCCTGCTAGCTTTTTTCTGGCCACAGCGCTGAAATGCTTGAATACAAAAATCTATCTCCACAAGATCTCTTTGTTCCTACTACTTAGACTTCAGTGTAATCTGCAGGAACAGTTTAAGGTTTTTATTTCCAAAAAGGGGGTAGTAGTAGGGTGAAAAACAGGAGAGTTGCTGTGAAAGACATATTGAATCACTGCCCACACAGATGGCCAAGTTAAACAGCACACTAAAAAAAAAAAAATAAAAAAATCCAGTGTTCCCTGACAAATCCTAATTCACGACCATTAAAATTTGTGACATAACAACAGACGCACAATTTTGTAGTAGTTATCTCATGGGAAGTTGATTATATTTTTTTAAATCCTTAATTGAAAAATAAACTACTGCATTATCTTAGTTGTGTCTTTAATGAAGACTCAATTAAAGCCCTAAGAACAACCATCTCTTCCTCACTCATAGTCTCTATGTCTGCGTTTATACACTATTTGCTAAGATCCAAAACATTCTTCTTGATGCTGCCCAAGATATATGGTATGAGGAGTCCTTGTTTCAGATAATACAGCACAAACACTATTGAGCAGGCAGGAGCAAGAAGCCCAGAAGCACAACTAAGAAATTTTTCTTGCTTCGTGCAGTCAGCAGGAAATACAGATTTCCAGGGTGTTTGGTTGGCAGAGAAGACAGAAGTGTGGTGGAGGTGAATGAAGACAACATATCAAACCAAGAGCAACACGGAAGACAGCACCAGCAGAAGCAAGGGCTGCGAACAAGCTGCGTGCTGGCAGACGCAAGGAGACAAGATGGGAAGAGACAGAAATCATGCAGCTGCCACCAAATGTCACCCCAGGTCAGGTTCCCTCAGGATCCTTCCTCTTCCACAAAGAGCGTTACAGTTCTTCCCACTTAGGACTACAGTAATGAGCTCTACCTGTTAAATCTAGCTGTCCCACAGAAGAAAAACACAGGAGGTTCTGTGGGACTTGAAGGGGGGAAATGGGGTGCTTGAAGGGTTTGTAGAAGATGCTTTTGCTCCCCAGGCTGCCTTCACTTTGCAGCAGCCTCTGACTCATTAGGAGACGAACTCAACACTCAGTGGTCTGCCAAATTCCGATGACAATACAACCTTCTGTCTGTCAGTCAGATGGTTTGTTAAGTTCTGGGAGAAAAAGTACTGGACGAATTGGAGCACCCTTCACTCAGGACTCATCACAATTTCAGTAGTACAGTCAATAGACAGCAGCAAATTAGTAAAAAAGAATGAGATGCGAGTACAGTACAAGAGCTGGCTGTGTCTTAACCAGAGAGAAAGTTAGTTATAAGCATTGCTAAATGCTCTAAACTTGGAGCTCAGAAGAATTTTCTGGGATCCCTATGATATTGCTTTTCAGTTCATATTTGCCCCTGGACAAAACTGGGAAGTTTTCACTGTTGTCACTGAAGACATTTTTACCAGTAACATGGTAAAATCCTAACATAATTTTGTTAAAGATGAAAAAAAGTAGTTTGATTCTCAAGATCCTTTAGTTGTTCATGGTGCTTTCATATCAAGAAAGCCACGGATGGATGATGTATATTTAATTCAGAAGTCTCAGAGAGGCAGTGAACACCAGCACATCTGTACAAATAGCAGCACTTTTACAAAGTGGTTTTCAGGTGGACTGTAAATGTGTGTGGTAAGGACAAAACTTTACCGGCATTAACAGAAATAAATATGCCTAATTTCAATTTCAGTTAAATGTGCAAATATTACTGGACATACTACTGTACAGAAAAAATACTTTTATGAGGTTAGAGATAGCTTTATGCCACAAAATTGCAAGGCATTCATGTTGTGGATCCACAGTAGTGAACTCACAACAGTAATCCTACTTTAATTATACATTTTAAAAAATTCCTCCCCAGGATGGAGTGTGTCAGGCCTATAAAAGGCAGAAGAATTTCCAGGAATCTGACACATCAGAGAAGAAGGAAGATTCAGAAAGAT
>JANVCT010000050.1:18262349-18275877 GCA_026770115.1 Aviceda subcristata
GGGGCAAGAATTCACCGAGAAAAATCCCAACCTTTGTCTCCAAAGTTGTTTTTAAAAACAAGGAACAAAATGCATCTGAACCTCATTCTCCAGAACAATAGCTGATCACATCCCACAAAGTACGAGGCAGAGTTTACCACCCCAAAGCTGCAAGCAAGAGAACACAGCTTGCCATATGCAAGGTGCCTTATGTAACTTTATACCTCATCAGATCTGCCTACAACACCTATTTCTAACGGCCCTTCTTCCAGCCTCACGAAATGCCAACACTGAGGTTATCTTTCCTTCAAACAACACATGATCCTTACACATCCGTTTCATAAACAGAATAAGCAGATAAGGAGAAAAAGCCAGATAGCTCACATGACACTTATCATTTACTGCAATTATTAAACATATACTGATTAAAAGCCAAGTGGTTTCAAAGAGTATAAATATTTGTCCTAAATGTTTACAGTCAGAAAAAAACCTCAGGTACATGATACTTGCAGCCCTGCAAAACCCAGGAAAGATTCGTAATCATCATCATCACCTTTCCTGAAAAATGCCCTTCTTTTTCTACAGCACAAGCAAGCAACGCATCAAAAAGCCAAGCCCTGGTCATGCTTTGTAGCACTAGTAGAGCAATTATCTAAACTATTCTTCTTACTCTTATTCAACCAGCAGACTCTGCAAGACCAAGTGCTCATTAATTTTTTGTTTTTCTGCTTTCTCATAAAATTTTGTCCCTAGCCAGCCAAGTGCCCTTATTTCTCCAGCATTCAAACTATCAGTTACATATTCAGCTACATGCATTTCACAAAGTCTTAAACAACTAACCAGTTTAAAAAAAAAAAAAAAGAAAAAAAAAGGAAATAAGTAGATTGTTATGAACACACTCACTACCTCTTTAAAACCCTTTTTATCCCCTCTGCTTTTAACTAGTGGGTTGGACCTTTCAAGGCCCCTTCCAACCCAACCCAACCCATGCTATGACTCTGTGTACCAGGGCACCTATTTCGTACTTGCCCAAAATTCCAAACAGCCTGAAGTAAAAAGCAACTACGAAAAGTATCCAGGATCCATAACTGAGTCTTGAGGCAGGGGAGAGGAAGGACATTCACCCTTCGCAGACAGACATTATTTACTGCCTTCGGCATACCACAGGGTTTACTGCAGTTCTGTGTATAAGATCCACCAACAACAGCAACAAACATTTCCAGTGCGATCTATACGAGCTATCAGAAACCCTTTAACTCCTTAGCTCTATTGATCTGGTGATGGACTTCAGGATTTCCTTCTCTGCAGTTAAGTTAGCTCAGGCTGAAGACAGGAAAGCAGATGATAAGCAGAATTTTAACTTGCAAAGGGCAATAGTAAAAAGGGTAAGCAACTTTTCTGCTATGAGGGGGCAGAATATTAACAATAAATCCCAACTCCACCACATACAAGTCTCCATTCTGAAATGAAGTCTTCCTCATTTAGCACTACAGTGATTAAGTCTAATATTCACTATTACTGACAAAGTAGTTTTAAGATCTGACTAGTGATAAGGGCAAAGGAAAGGATTTCTGTGTGAGAAATGGCAAGAAGATGAAATTAAGATAAAAGGCATAATTTTTAAGAGGAATCAAATCATTTATGAGTAAAGTAGGTCTATTTTTTGCATTGATTTGCATATAAATGTTTTGTGTTAGTGGTAAATGATAAGTAATTTTCATGCTGTTAGTGCACACCAATGTTTTCTCTGCCAAATAACAATGCTATTTCATCTGCTGCAATCTTCTAGATTTACAGATTCAAATACATAGTGTATAATAAATTCCAGTGTAGCCACAGCAGATTTAAACAACTAGGATGAAACCAGTACTGAAACCAGCATGCTGTACGAAGCAAAAACTGTTTTGTTTTTTAACCAAACTCTATTCTACACAAATGTTGACTCCCTGAAGAAGTATTTCGCAAATTCACATGGACTTTGCTAAGTTCTTTGTTTCAGGAAAATTTTAAAGCATCCAAATGTTATTTGTGAAGTATTCTAAATTTTCTTATCTTCCCAGAACAAAATAAATCCCACTTTAAGGTCTCCTTTTAAAAAATATTTGAAAATGTTCAAAATCAAAGAAAACTAATTTAATCTTCATGCAAACAAAATGTACATGGTGTTTTAGAGAAATAAAGCAAAAAAAATTTCTCATGCACCAAGGCATTGTGGTGCTATGTCAGGTAAAATACATAATTTTCTTAAAGATGGAAGAAGAAATCTTTGGCTGTGCAGCCTTCAGTCTCTGTATTCTCCAGGCAGTGAGGCAAAGGGTAGCATTTTCTGGGAAAAATATTATACCGAGGAGACATAAAATTGAGAGTCCATAGACACTCAGCAAAATATGGTCATACCCAGTTTTGATAAATGAAATTCCATCTCCTGACAAACAGATGATGCAAAGAGAATTACGTGCATTTCTTTGCTTTCTGCAGCACAGTCAGGTACTTCAGGAGCGACAAGACCTCCAGACGCACTCCAAACCTGAAGACTGATACAGTGATCTGATGGCATTATCCAAGTAATCCGTTCTTCACTATGCATTTTTCTTTTCCTAAGCATCACCTCCATCTTTCCTCAATTTACTTTCTGTTGCCATTGTTCACTCACATTCAGTTCTTAAGGCAACCAATGAAGAAACAAGGCTCGCCACGTTTTAGGTGTGGATGAGGGTCTGCTACACTGTTGTTTTTCTACTGATGAAATGTAAAGCAGTCTTAGACTAGCTTTACCACCACACACCTACTGAAAAGGTTCATGCAAAGGCTAGATCTGGGTGGTAATTTTTATAACTGATGAACAAGCATATGTTTTATTACATGGGAGTAGCCTGGAGCAAAAATACCATGATACCTAACTCAGTACAGTTTCTCCTGTATCTCTAGAGCTGGACATGCAGCTTCCTAGTTTACCATTTTTCAACCAGTTTTGAGATCTCAAAAAATAATTGACTTTTTGTCAGTATGAATAAACGTGCACATCCACATCAAGCAGGAATCTACCTGTTGGCCCCACCAGTGTGATCTCGGTTTCATGTCCCACTGTGAACAGAAAGGGAAGGACAGACAAAAGACATACCTTGCTGGAAATGGAACAGCTCTTACGGGCATATATCCGTCATGGTGGTTTCTCGAGGACTGATCGAAAACCATGCGACAAACTCTCAGCGGCAACAAAATGCCATCACAGACCTCGCTACCTCTTTCTTTTAAGCACAGAGAGCATTTCATTCATCTCGCCCTTTCTGACATATGGATTTTATAACACACAAAACTGCACCGAGGCACGATAATCTATTGAACGTGCTCCCACCTTCACGGACTGAAGGAGAGAGGGAAGAGACAAACCACATCAGTTACTCTGCCCGCTCTCTCCTGCGGCACGTTCAGCTTCAGTGACGGTACGCGGTACGTACACCCCCGCCATTATCACAAGCGTGACCTGTAACGGCAGTGGCAGCTGGGCAAAATCTTTACTCCTCTCTCTCAGAAGCACCATAGGAAAAGAAAACCTGTGAATCCCACTCCCAGGATGCTTGGTCTCCTGTCAAGAGCACAGTATGGCAGGCTGGCAGCCGGGAGACCCTACTGAGATGGATAGCACAGACCACCATTTGTTCTCCGACCAGCTAACAAACACTGGAGGATCCATTTGTTGCAAGTGCTTATGACAGGAGGGGAATACTGTGAGAGACCATTGCCGCCCACCCACCTTCTGTCAAAAAATAATAAAGAACATCCTTTAAATAGTGCTATCAATCATAACTGGTTCCCAACTACTATTGCAGCAAGCAGCTTGTCTACTTAGCACTGTTCAATAGCCTCCACCTGGGTTAGGGAGGTCCCACGCTCTCTCCATGCCAGCCAAATAGGCTTGTTCAGGCTTTCCACTTTCCTCCAGGAAGAAAATGTTGCCCCATGAACTACAGGCATGCGACACAAGCAGCTGCTTTGCCATTAGCCGTATCCACAGCCAACAGGGCAGAAACTGTGAGCAGAAGTTTACCCCCAAAAAACGCTGGGAAAGGGGGCAGGAAGAAAGCAGCTCTTAAAACACGCCAGCTATCAACATCGCAGAAGCTTTTCTCGTTGATGGCAACCCTGTCGTCGAAACTCTCCCCTGCAGAGTGGGAGCAGGAATGAACAGCGGGAGCTGGTTCTGTCCTCCTCAGTTGTCCTCAGTGCCAAAATCTGTTTAGGTGGTCACTCACTAACTCAGAGAGAATGGGGAGGAGAATCAGAAGTGACAATCCTTTTGGTTTTCAATGATTAGTTTAAAATCGAACAGAGATTATGCTTGCAAGGCAAAAATAACATTACTATTCCTGCCCCATCATGCCATATATCATCTCCAGCATCCAAACAGATGTTAACTCAGTTGGATCATACACTTGTAACTCATGCCAAATTCTATCATGAAACCTCTGGCAAACTCCAGTGAAACAGAAAAAAATAATCAGATAATTTTCATTAAAAAAAAACTTGCACAGTGACTACCTGCACTAGCAGTTGTCCTACGTTAGACAGTCATAGGCTTAAAGTTCTCCTAAACAATACAGTCAACATTAGAGGCTAATTGGAAGAATGGGCAAGCACTAACCGGGACAGATACTTACTGATGCAATAAAAAAAGAAAAGCCCGTAAGTCTAGGAGCAGTATAGCCAAAAGGATTGTCTCTGAATTAAATTTCCTAAGAGGTTTATCTGATTGGTGAACAATAAATTCAAATTAAGTCCACTAAAATCAATATAACAATCACATTTTGTATCCCTGAGGAGCCATGAGGAGCCAATTGTGAGACTGCAAAAACCTCAGCTTAAATTAGAAGCAGCGATCTGAACGCATACTATTGTGTTTCAGTGATGAACTTTTCTTTAAGACGAGCTCAGAAAAGCAGACAACACTGTATGTGCAACAAGGACCAGGAAGGTAGATACCTGCTGCATGAATTAAGGATGCAATGTTCGCCTTTGCTACAAATTCCTTATTTTATATTCAACTTAGTTCCATACACTTCTGCCTAAGATAAGGGAGCTACAAAGACAAGTTGTGTTTGTTTGTCTAAAGATAACATCTGTAATTACATACCCACGAAAAAAAGAAATTTCAGCTAACAAACAAGGGTTTTTTCTGTGAAAATAGGTTATTTTTGAAAGAGCCGCAGTCTGTCTCCCTGTTTGCCTATCAGAGTTCACCCTTACTTAGATTTTGTCTCAGTTAATTAAAGTATTTACTTTCTTGTTTCCTTTTGCACTGTCTGATGAGAAAAGTACTTTGTGAATAACTCTATGTTCCCTTCTATAAGCATAGCTTTTTTTTTTTTTTTTTTTTTTTAGGATGGCATCCTTTCCATTATTTAGTAAACAAATAGATGAGTTAACTTATTGCACTGAGCCACTTTGCAATGTTATTAGAAATACTACTCTAAAGAAGAGAATGTGTTTAAAACCAGATGTCTGCCTGTATGGAAAAGCTTTTCTCCACTTTTCTTACTTTTTCTTTTGCATTTTTTATTTTTTTTCACAGTCCTCTCTTTATTACCCCTCACATCTATCTCCCAAAGATGCAACAACAGGATATTCAGAAAAGCTGCTGCATACTGAGAATCCACAAGCCTTTCTGAAGAGCCTTTCAGCGTACCATCTTTGATTGCCTCTACTGGGATTCAGCTTTCTTAAAGCTGCTTCTGAGGCTTGGAAAAGCAGTACGCATTAAAAATCCACAAAACACCACTTTAGGCAGTCAAGTACATCTTAGCAGAGCGGTTCACAATCCTTCCTACAGTGGAGAATGCAGACAGTGTGCCCAATCTATCAGTAATCTTTACAGGCACACACAAAAAGTTAGTAAAAAGGGTGAAGTCAGCACCACACCCCTCACCGAGGGGATAATCCCAGTTACGCATGACGCGACCCGACTGAAAGGACCATTACTAAATCCCTCTGTACGTGCCAAAGATGTATGTCTTATTTACACATAAGATAATTGTTTCAGTATTTTATCCTTTCTACTCTGAAATACAAGCAGCTACGTTTCAGCAGGCTCGAATAATCATCTAAAACATAATTTGCATGAAAGGATCAGTGAAAAATGACATGGTTAATATCAGGACATTTTGCTTGTAAAGGGCAACCGGCACTCAATTACTGCATTCACATATATAACTGTTTTACATTCCAAACCAAACCCACTCTAGTTCTTTTGTGATTTCACATAAACTTTTCTTCTATAAAGACAGATATGCAAGCCTTAATTCTCCGATACCAATTTATTTCACAAGCACCATCCTATCAGTGGATATTGCTCTTTATCTTGCCTCTGATTTAAAATGCTTAATTGTTCATACATTACACGTCAGGAGTTTCTTGAACCACAGTCTTTAGGACTAGAAATCTGAATACACAAACTGTGAATATGCAAACACTGTTCCCTCCCCCCACACACCCTGTTTTGCCCCAAGAAGTTTACCAGCGCGCAGAGCAAGTCTACTGCTTCCAAGATAAGTTCCTGATGGCCAATTCGTGTGACTCCAAGATCTTCCAGTTCTTGATGGGTAATGCGTAGTAGCTGGTCGCCACTAATCTTCTCTCTTTCAAAGTTCTTTATATATTGCTGCAGGCAATCATCAAGACCTGCAGAAACAGGACAGAAGAAGGGAAGACAAATGTTAGCAACGTTTTGTAATGCCATAGGAAGTAAAAATGGGCTGGAACCTAAAATCAAGCCAACAGAGAATACCTGCCCTTTCTTTAAGGGAAGTATTTCAACATTACAAAAAATTTAATGCTCCCCAGAAATCTTAAGATTTGGAGAGCTATGGCAGCCGTGGCTTTTCCACCTGTGGACGATCCCAACCACCCCTGAACCCCGAACAGAGCCCTGAATTCTTGTAGTGTACTGTGCTACCAACGCCTGCCTGGCAGCCCCTCGTAACAGGTAGGTTAGCAATGCCTCCGGCACACCTGGGAGGGGAGAAAAGAGGGAACGGCGGGAGGGAGGAAGACTTGCGTCCTTCTCTGGGTGCAGCATATCAACACGTGCTGTTAATTACTACAGCACGGTAAGAGACTGGAAACAAGGTGAAGGATTTGTGCCAGAGACGAATTCTAAGGGAATAATGAGTGTGAATATGCTAAATGCCCTACATCCAGGAGTGACTAGCTATCTGCGCCCCTTAACCTCGCTCCCAGCGTACCTCTGCCGCAGAGGGCTGCGTGACGAGGAGGGGCTGCTGGAGATGTCCTCGGCTAGGGACCCGTCCCTGCACGGGACACTTGACCACAGTGCCCCACGCAGCGACACACAAAACGGCAGTGCCACATCGTTGTGTCTCTCCTGCTCCACGACGGGTCACGGGCTGCTGAGCCACCTGAGAGTTCACAGACCATGCCAGCCCCTAAAACAAGCTGCAAAGAGCTCCAGAGAACAGGAAAGGCGGCAGCACATGCGGATGCATGTGCCAACGGGATAAGGAAGACTCTTGGGTATTTGGTGGTCCATCTAAAATTTGTGGCTGAACACGTTCTGATGGATCAACATGACTGCTACTGAGTAAGAGGATTTGACAAAAACCTCAACATGTTAATTTAGCTGCTTCTTGAGAGCTACCACCTTTCTGATGGTTGTCTTCAAACAACCCCTAATGTTGAAAAGACATCTGTTTGTTAGGTTGCAAGGAAGTGAGAACATTTTTACTTGCTAATGCAAATGTCTGCAAAATCTGAAGACACATGGAGGCAAAAAGAGTGATCTGACTCTGAGCCCCAGCTGTCTCTTAAGAGCCCCAGCTCATAGCATAAAGCTTCTCTAAAACTGTTTGTGTTGCATTTTTAGTTCTCATTCACCCCTTTTAGGGTGTAGCCCCACCTCCAAAGGGACTCACAGCAGGAACGTGTTGGTACTGCAGGCAGGGATGCCCCAGTGCCAGGCCGGCCCACCGTTCCCAGCTTGGCCCTTGGGCAAGCGTCACCCACGCTCTGCTCCTGCTACAACACACCGGCACAACCTTCACATGCCTTCAACTTCCAGAATTTACACGCCAAAACTAAGCCACACGCAAACACGCTGTAAATCCAGTACTCCAGGCCCAAGACACAGGAGCAGGTCCGCAGTTCCAGCAGCTTCTGACCACGTCCTCCCAGAGCCTGCCGCCTGATTTCTTGCCTCCGAAACAAAGCCACTTAAAGGTCTAGGTTAATCGAGCGTTTGGAGCTATGCCTTCCATTAATTTCCCTTCCTAATCAGCTTCTCAAAATCAGTCTATATACTCTATTACAACCTACGAACAGAGAACAAAAACGGTAACCAGGACTGATCAAGTATCGCACCTTGCCACACAGCCTGGTTCTCAGACGTGCTTGACCGGCTTGTGAGGAGCTAAAGATTTTGCCCTAATTCTCCAACAAAGAAAACACAAATGGTTAAACTTTCAGTGAAAGCAATGATCTACTAAAGCTTTTATTCTCCTAAGTTCCATTCCCCTACAGTAGGGGAAACTGAATGATCAGAACCACCAAGACTGATCCATAATATAACTTGGTTGCCACACATATGCACGGAAAAGACAACAGAAACGCTCTAAGCTCAGAACAACACAGCCTGCCGCTTTGTGGGGTGCCTCACTGCATTTTTGATATTTTTTCCCTTTGTACTTAAATAATGAATACTTTGCCTTTGGCCTTACAATTGCTTGTTAATCAAAAGTAATGTTTCGCGGTAAAACAACACAACACATGCACAGTCAGTGTGATGTACAAGGAGAAGATCTTAATTTCTCTCTTTCTTAGATGCCATTGCTTCAGAACATGTCAAAGAGCACAAGTCCTGCATACTCCCAAGGCATTTCAATAGGAGCCCTTAATTCATCCAAATACTGCTGTCTCTCTCTTACATGCTAGACAATGCTCATCATTATTAGCAAACAGACAAGCAGCAATAAAAATCAGATATTATTCTCTGCCTGACAACTGAAAGTGAGGCCATTTCCAAGTCTCAGTGCTGTAAGAACTCACTTACATATTTAAATTGAGGTTGCGAAAGGAAATAATTTTTCTCAAATCTTCTTGAATCCACTTTACTTGTTCACATACACACACAAGATACCATTATCTTGAATTATCTGATGTTAGCCGTCTTGATTTATCCATATTTGTATGTATTTTCTCCCAAAGCCCTTCTTAGCCCAAATTTTCCATCTGATATATTAATTGCACAAACTGTTTTACAGAGTCCCATGCATAATGGCATTTATTTTTTGAAATAAATTGAATATTCTTGACAATACATAAAACATTTCATCTAAAAAGGTATGAAAAATAGGCCATAGATGTGCTTTTGCTAAATGACTAAAAAAGAAGGCAGTAAGTACTTCTGATATTCCTGAACTTAAGTCCCACACTGCTTACGTAGACTGCTGAATGAGAATAATAACAGTGAAATATTTGGCGTCATCAGGTATCAAAAAAATGAATTCCCAGCTAAGAGACTAGGAACACAAATCCAGAATAAGACATGACAGATGCACTTAATAAACACTTACTGACAGTTAATTCTAAATAAAGCCATTACTCTTCCTCCTCCTGCTATCTATATTTTTGTCATTCAGATGTAATTTAGATGGATGCACGTAGTTCATATAGGGTAAGAAAAAAGTTTAAGACAACAAAAATATTACTGACAATTGCCTGACTCACCAATTTCATAAAAACTACAGCCAGGAAAGAACAAAATAATTTAACCATAGATTGCGTGACATTTTCAGTATAGCTTGCCACAATTACTTGCCCTCATTCCCCAAACAGAACATCCTTTTAAAGTAATTTATTTATGCCATTCTATTTCTTAATTAAAAGAGCAGCAATTCTTTTCGTAAGCAAAACCGCGCACAGATACACAGGCAGGAAATAACAATACTACTACAAAAGCCTGCAGCGTCCCTCGCCCACACCTTTAGTCCCCAGAGGCACGGCAGCCACCCCCTTGCCAGCAGCCGGCCGCCGCTGCGTTCCCATCAACGGGAGCGGAGCTGCCGGGAACGGGCGCTCCTGGCTGATAACGCCATTTAACCTGGGATGGGAGAAGTTGTACCAAAAACCGGCAGGTGCCTGGGGTCCGTGGAAACGCCCTGGGAGCTAAGGGGGAAAGCTCAGCTCTCTTAAGAGCACTGTCTTTCGCAATATTCCTGCGAGTCCAGCATCCACCCGACCTCAATGTAGTAAGAAATCTTCCTGGCCGTCAAGGTCTGCGCCGCTTCTACCCCCAGGTGCCTTCACATCCGAGGATGTCACCCAACCCACGCACCACAGGACTCCCAGCAAATAACTGGGTTTGATGCACTGTAATTCCCTGTTCCTGGCCACGGGTGTGATTAAGGTTGCCAAGCACCTAGCGGTCCTGAATATTTCAAGAACAGCGGTCTCTGTCCAAAAATCATGTTCGTTATTACATTCCGGGTGCGTAAGGCCCCACAGTACATCAAACAGGTTTGGGGATGTCAATACACAAGTAACAGTCTCATATTCAACAACTCTGCTCCTCACCCCAAACAACCCCAAGATTTTTTGAGTATATGTGAAGGCACAGATGTTCCAATAGTTACAGACCTTAAAGTAAAATTGTGTGACGGTACTCCTCTTCCTTTTAGACCTACTCTTTAAAGGAAACACTATACAATATATTTTTTTCTTTATTTATTTTTTCTTGAAAGATTCCTCATCTTGTGCTCCAGAACTAACACAGACCTCCAAGGACACCAACGACTCAAGCAGCGCTCCCCTGCTTTCCACCTGAGCTTATCAAGCACAAAGTCTGGCAACGCTGTCCAGATCCCAGTGTACACTCACTGCCTGGCCAATTTGGGGCCTGGAAGAGCATTTAAGATGTTAAGTTAATACATTGCACTTCTTTGTCAGCCAGCACGCCCCTGAGGTGTTATGTACACAGATGGACTGCTCTGTGCATTAATAGAAAAGGAGCAACTCTTTTCATTAAGTTTAAAGCAAGCTCTACCTCGTCGGTGGGACTAAACAAATGAAGAGCATCAAAAGTAAAGAAAGCTCCTCCAAAAGAAACTGCTCAGAAGAGTCAGTGCTTTTAACATTAAAAACACCACTTTTCTAGATAAGTTTCTCTTGCAAGTAGAACATACCAGAGCTGGGGTTTTTTCCCTTACTCTGTCATTGAGTTCTACCTTGTGTGGGCCAAATCAGAGTTCATCAAATAATTAACAATTTTTAGTGGCTCACAGATGCAAACTCAGGTGGGGTTTTATGCAATTAATTCCTTTTACTACAATGGCACAGTAGCAACTGATGGAGAAATGTTTAATTTCTTTTTTTTTTACTCATATGATTTTCTGGAATAAGAAGTGCTACCCTCCAGGGCAATCTTCTGTGCTTGCAATCTCCTAACTAATAACACAAGTGCACACTTCATGGTCTCTCCGAGGTATTGGCCTTATTTTGATGTGTGTAACAGGTTATCTTTCGAAACAAGCAGACCAACAGACCGCCCCGTAATCCAGTGCCAGAACAGGTTCTGCACATCTGCGGTAATTCAAACTCAAATGACCCTCTCCATGAAATATATCCTGAGGTTCTGATCCCACCGTCTGCTCCTCCTCTGCAAGCAGTTTGGTCTTTCCTCCTGCCTACCTAGAGACTAAGAAGTATATAAAACACTTTCTCTATGGTTAGATCGGAACTAAAATTTGTAGTTCAGCTGCTCAGAATACATGAGAAGATACAGTTCTAAAACCAGTGGCAACTAGGTAGAATATTCTTACCCAAATTGGTGGCAAAATAATTTTTCCTTAACATTGGAAAACTACAGTGAAAATAACAGTTTGCATCCTTATCAGTCCTCTTTTCAGTTTGGGGTTAAGGGAAAGATGATGAACATTACAGGTTTAACTACCATACCTGAAACTTTGACAAGGGAATATATTTTTAGGCTCCCTTGGTAAATCAGAACGAGGATGCAAAATGACAACTTCCCTTGGCAAGTCCTTTTTCTGTAAACCCAGCATTTACTGAAAAGCAAAACCATACACACAATACACACAGTAATTCTGCACAACAGGGGAAGACACACGGCTTCCTTAAAAAAAAAAAATGACAGGTTTGGGGCTTTTCTTTTTCTTTAAATATTTGGAAAACAAATTCATCTTTCAATCTGAACAGAAAGAGTATGCCCTCCCAGAGCTCCATCAGTTTTATGCCTTAACAAATACAAATTCAAGCAATGGACCGTAGCACAGAACTTAACAAGTCATTAAAAAAAAAAAAATTAAACTACAGTTTAATACAAGCCGGGCATTTATGTAGCACTATCCAATGCTTTTTCAGATCGTAAACCATTATTTGCAACATTTTTACCCGAACTACCATGATGGAAGGGACCACTAAAACATTCAATGTTCAAGAAAAATATCATGGTTGTTTTCTCCCTGCTCACCATTAAATATGCATTAAATTTAAGCCAACTGTTCTCAAGGACTGACCACCTTTGAAACTGCACATGAGTCTACGCATGTTTCCAACTTAAACGTTCAGCTGAGTTTCTGGTAGTTAAAACACTGTGCTACGACTTACGCGTTTGCCCTAGGCTTTATTAATCCAGAGCTGGTAAACTACCAGCCTATTCACTTTAATTATACAAAAATACAAGCTTTGCTCATGCCAAAGAGCAAGACGACCAACCAGAAAACTTCTTGCTCGCTTCCACCTCAGCCAGAGAGCTGCTCCTGGGCACAGACACTGCAGGCAGCCCAGAGCGGGCGACGCTCCCCACCACTATCTGGGGTACGCGCTTCCTCCCTCGGAGAACCAGAGCACGAGGGGGAGACTAGGAAAGGCCAGCTTTCCCCACAGTCTGTACGTGGGAGATGGCATCTGGAAACTCTCCATGCCCCTCGGTCTGAACTTCACCGCAGAAACCGGGAGCGAGCCAAGCCAGCCGCTCCCCCACCTGAGAGGCAGAGAAACTTCTCCTCTGCCCACGTAAGGGATGCTCACGTAAGGGATGCTCACGTAAGGGATGCTCACTGCTCCGGGGTCTGCAGCACCTCCCGGGCTTCCTGCCACAAGCAGATGTCACGGTTACCGGTGCCAAAACCCGGAGCCAAGAACAGAAGGTTTTAAGTGCAGTAGATGGCAAGTGCCTACTGCGGACAGGATGGCCGCAAAAAAAAAAGTAACGCCCCATCCCAAAGGAGCACTGCGGGTAGGGTGGCGAAAGAAACACCAGGAGCAGATTGGGAAAAAATTGCAATATATTTGAAAGTGTGGGGAGGGGATTAAATCACAAGCCCTGGATTTATGAATGGGTACAGGATTAATGAAAGAAAGAATTGCCAAATGCCTGGATTACAGCAGTATTTGCAAAAGAGCAGGACAACCACTTTGTGCACTCGTTATCTGCAATTTCAGGCAAAATCCCTCTAACTGCAGAACATACTTGTCCTTCACTCTGTGGAATTATTCTCTCTCTCTCTCTCTCACTCTCCCC
>JANVCT010000050.1:18275977-18303379 GCA_026770115.1 Aviceda subcristata
TCCCCCCCCCCCCCCATATATATCTGAGTCAAAGAAAATTCCAAAAGCATTAAAAACAAACATTATAAATGACTGAGAAGATCCAAATAATTACTCCTTCAAGCATAACGTGTATTCATAGAATATAGCATAAGATTACACGCTTTCCATGTGCAGTTTAGGGTAGATGTATTTTTTTTAAGGAATCTTCAACTGTTCGTAGTCAAAACATTAGCTGAGAGGTACTGCTAACTAAAAACTACATTCTTAGACAATGAAAAAGAAACACAATACGTAACAACCCCCACTTTATATCCGCTGGATACATACTACTACATCCAGGAAGGCACGTCAACTTTGTAGAATGAAGAACTCGGAAGACAGAAGATGTGAACATGAGAAGCAGCTACGTAACCCAAATCCAGCCTCTCCTGAAGGTATCACAAATGCCGAGACGCCGGCTACTAGACCAGAGGCACTGTGTACGGCCGCGAGGTCATTACGGAAGGGATCGCCCTGGGCTCCTGAAGAGATGGTCAGAATGAGGAACTGAAATAGAAGTGTAGTTTAGACCTCGCACGTTGCCCTGTTCTTTTTAAGGTCCTTGCCAGGAGAAAGCCCTGTGGTCGGCCAAAGGCAAAGCCACCAGTGAACGAGGAGATGGCACTATGCGAGGCGAAAACTTGGGAGTCAAGGGCGGCATTTGCAACCGTGGCGGGTTGAGACAGAAGTTTGAGGTGAAAGAAGTACTGTCTCAAGTCACTATGAATTCTGTGATTAAAAAACAAACCCCGTTCGAGGAATCTAACTCTGAAGTGTCTGCTGTTTCCATGCCTACAGATAAATTCTCTTTTCACGATCGTGAACTCTTAAAAGACCTGGATGTATCAATCATATGCCCACAATGGCAATAAATG
The DNA here is from genome assembly GCA_026770115.1 of Aviceda subcristata. Taxonomy (NCBI): domain Eukaryota; kingdom Metazoa; phylum Chordata; class Aves; order Accipitriformes; family Accipitridae; genus Aviceda; species Aviceda subcristata. Next base: position 18,276,874 of record JANVCT010000050.1, read on the forward strand.
GCAATTTTGTTCATCAGAAAATTGCAGAATCATCAAGACCGAGTCACTCATACGTGGCTCATCAACAGCTCTACTTTACAAAGAATTTCACACTGACCAAATTTTACAAGGGTTTTCTTGAAAAAAGAAAATGAAATTTTAAAAAGGAGACAGAGAGACAGAAAGTGTATACGTAGACTAACTACAAGCATGATTTAAAGATACACAAGTTAAACCATGACAATGAGACTGAACTGGGTGCAGTTTCTAATAGGACTTATTTTCAATAAAATCAGTCCTTGCTGTTAGACTGCTTATAATCAGGCCTTATTATGGCAAGTTACACTTGTTAATTACAAGAATAATATCCAAAGTGTTCTGTTTAGCTGTTGATAAATGTAATCATTCATATTTCTCTGGGTGCTTTTTGTTTCCATTATGCCCATCTGTATAGCAAAGCCAAATCTTTACACAAGCACACAGAAGTTTTGCAAAGTATCTGCAATCTTAAAACGTGGATAACACTGTGACAACCAGCGTCGAGCTCTTTCTATGAAATTCAAGGATTACTATCCCTGATTATCAATATTGTTCTCAATGTAAGAGGTTATAATTATTGTTATATTTAGGATTCCCATTATTGGATTACAACGACCTCATTGTTCAACTTACAGCTGTGGCCTTTGCACGGGAGAAATGCTGATGTGTGCTGAAAAGTTAGCGTGGCTGATAATGGCAGCGGAAATCTCTTTGCTAGTGGAAGGGAGAGGAGCCAAACAACCCACAGCATCATTAAGTATGAGGAATCCCTCAAATGAAGCTAATCAAAGGAATGCATCCATTTATTCCTGATAAATACTGCTACACCCAACCGCAGGGGCCCAGGGCGGCCACAATGGGGATGGGATGAGAAAGTGTATGTTCATTCTCATAATTCTGTGCATAAAATGACAGATTTTAAGCTCAGGGTTAGAAATTCAGCACAATTTGGGAGGCATCTAGAGGTAAACTGGAAGTATTTGAACTGTAATGCCTTTTTTTTTTTTTTTCCTCTTTCTCCCCCCCCCCCAAGGAAACCTACTCATAATATTCTGAACAAAGACCAGATAGGCTAAGGGGGGGTGCAGGGTAAGACTATAAACACTGAATGAAACACTCTCTCAAAATTTCAAAGATGACATGCCATTATTGTCTCAGGTTTTCTCCTACTTAAGTCTATGCCCTCGTGATTTTTGAAGCAGCTTTGAGGACACAGAATGTACCATCAAAGCTTTGCAAAAAGCAAGAGGAGAAAGTGGCATTGTCACTTCACATGCAATAATACATTTTTATGATACACAAGAATCCAGCCAGTCCAGTCTTATTCAGGGCCCCATGATGTTAGAGACTGTATGAAGTAATGCTTAAGGAGACATGACCCGGACCCAAGACGCTTGATAAACTTCTCTGTCTCCATGAAATTCAAGCTGGCTAGCTAACCAAGGCAGATCCCTCAACAGCTACTTTTATTTCTACTCTGTTTCACTTTGTGGTTTTCACACTTTTCACAATCATTCTCCTTCCCATTTTTCCCATGTACTCCAGTTTGCAGAGTACCTCAGGAAAGGGAAGTCTTGCGTCCAATCAATGTTTAACTTCTTCCTCAAAGTACTACATTTCTGCTCCAATTATCACATGTAAACTAGAATACATTGCAACTATTTTAGCATATAGACATTTTTCAATCAACGTTATAAAATTAGGGTTCTAAACACCATTAACTAACACCTAATTGATTTGCATTTCATCAGGTAATTTTGTTAAATTTCAAATGCTACCATTTTTCTCCTCTAAAATGATTCCTTGTACAACACCTGTCTGCACCACTACCACTGTAGGGATTCCATGTTTCCTAAGAACTTGCTACCATACATCAGATGATAAGGTGTAACTTTATTACTAATTGGTTCCCCCTAAAATATAAAGCCATTTATGAAGGAACACAACAAAAAGGTTTTCCCAGCAGTGTCCTTCTGACTTCAGAATTTCTAGAGGTTTATCTTTGTACTAGCACAAAGTAACTTTACAAGATTAAAAACCAGTTTACTGCGAAACATACACTATTCTGGTGCCTGCAAACGAGAAGGCACCACCACTGGTTTACAGGGGGAGAACAACTGTCCGTCTCACAACAGCGTGTGGCTTTATCACTTCTCCAACATGTCTCTCAAGCAAGCAGCGAGTACTACCGACACTAAAACAAGCCGAAGCGAGTACCAGCAGGTTGAAGCGCACCGCCGGCGGAACAGTGCCGGGGCTGGAAGGGCACAGTCCGCCCGAAGCAAACCGCCCTGCGTCCGCCCCAGCCCCCGGCGGTGGCTCCGCGTTTCCGACTGCGATTGCACTAATGCACGGCACCTGCCTTCCCAACAAATTCGCACCACGCAGCAGCGACGAATTACCAAATCCCCAAATATGACTGTAAGCATTGAAACGCAACCACCGTATCCCCTAAGGATGGGAGGCTTTCTCTAAATAGGTGTGGTATTGGCTTCTTCAACAGCTTAGAAGGGGCTATAAGGCTGAAACACTCCCTCGGGACTTCAGATGTGAAAGTCTTAATTTTTCCACAGCTTTTCACTGTCTCCCATGATTATTTGCAGCTGCGCTTCACACTAGCACATATGACTATAGGAAGTGCAAAGCCATCAAATGTCCAAGGCTACAGCAGGCAGGCAGGAGGGAAAGTTTCTCCAAACTCTGAGTGAACTCCCTCTCGCTCATTCCTCCTTCTCGCAACGCCCATGCAATTCCCAGGCTTGAAGCTCTCTTTAGCAGAAGTTCACACAATTCAGCACAGTGTGAGATTTGGGATGGTTTTAGAGTTGTGGGCAGAAAAAGCTGTACAGCCCCCTCCACATGACAAAGAAACATCTGTAACTTAAAATCACTGGTCAAATACTTTGATATGTGTAGGAGTATCTTGAAGAAGAAAGGGAAAGCTATACTTCTAATATTCATCACTTCCATCACTTCCCATACGATGTCTCGGTAACCATCCCACCCCTCTGCAAAATATAAATGAATCATATATTAAAGAGAAAAAACCAAGTATAATATGTAAGACAGTCAGAAGATGTTTATGTAAGCCAAACACACGCCTGACATTAACCAAGTAAGTAAGTAAGTACTGGTTGTTCTTTCAAATGCCTTCCCATGTTTGTATTTTTACAGCACGCTCCGGAGCAGCCACGTTAAACACATTGTTGTCACAAGAAGGGTCCTCCTCTTCCCTGTCCCTCACACAGGCTAATATATGCTATTACACCAAATCGTCAAATAAGCTCTGCCACAGTCTTTATTATAGTTCTTCACCACGAAAACCAGCTTTGCTGCCAAGAATTTATTATGTCAGAAGGCATCCTTTCAGAGCGAGCAGGAACATCATGCCCCCAAAGAAATAATTCCACAGTTGTTAAACTTTTCCTTTACCTCAGTACTTTACACTGTCTCCCACCACTGGAGAAATCTGTTAATGGTTCAGATAAGGCTTCCAGATTTATTTGGTGCTGCCATCACACAGAGTCTGGGGATTTCATGCAGCCCAGCAGCGTGCGTAAAAGCAACGCAGTTCATTTTGCTACAGGGGCAGTTCCTCAGTTTTGCTACGCTTACATTGAACCTCTCTCTGGAGCAACAGCGGAGGAGATGCTAGGCTTGCTTGGGCGTGCTTACATGATGACTTCCATCCATGCTCCAAATTATTCTTCCTTCCCCTACATTTTATTTTCCTTCTAATACCAGCAAAATCATCCAGTGTTCACTGACTCTGTCTTCTCTTAGGAAAGATTTCAGAATTAAGAGAGAACCCTAACGACATCACCCATAATTGGACAGAATACATTCAAATAACTTTACAAACAGTCCTACAAGAACAGCTTTATTACATTCTGATATGCACAGATCCAGTGCATGTTAAGAAGTCGAAAACATTTTGGTATTAAGCTTCTTGGCTAAGACAATCTGCTTCAAACTGCATTCAAAGTAGAGTGCTTTACATAAAAGTACATGCAAGGACAACTTTACATGCCTGCTCTTCCCCGCTCTCCCTCTCGCTCATTAGAAGAGAAGAACACATTCCATAATGTAAAATTTACAGTATGAACCATAAGCCTGTGAAGTGGGAGTGCAACCCACACAACTGGATCATGGCAAAATACATTTGTTAGTTTTTTATTTTCTTTGGCAACATACTTTTTAAAATAACGTTGTCAGCTTTGCATAAGTTGTAAATATATAAAAATTTTAAAAAAAATCTGTTGAAGTGACAACCTAAGTTACACTGTAGCTAGTTTCTCATTTTGCATCATCACTCACTCATACAATTTATCGATATGAGCAAAAAGCAGTAACTAGGAATTAGACCCTTCAAAGATTGAAGTAATCTACAGTGACATATTAGTCTCTTGCAAGTCTCGTCAATGTTATATCCCCAGGAAAGAGAAATGAATGTTTGCATGGCAAGTAACGTGCACCCATGTCACAGAAAATTCATAACAATTTGGTTTTAACTATTAACTGCACAGCACTGAATTGATGGTATGAAACCTGTCCCTGAGGCTCTTTCCCAAAAAGAGGATGAAGTACTCCATTAGGTATTAGCATTACGCACTATATATACATTTGTGCAAAATGCTGCAGTTTAGCGCTACTAACGTTTTATAATGCACACATTTATTTAACCATTTCAGAAGCCTAATGCTGCTGGTGACAGCTCTGCTCGTATGGAGCCCTTCAGAAGGCAGCACAAGGTAAAGTGATGCTCTCAGGCATTCTGCTCGCCTGTACTTACAAACAGCCTTGCCCCGAGCCACGTGGAAGGCACGGCAAACTAAACCAGCGCTGAGATTTAACTGAGGCTGCAGTTCCACAAGCTCTAGTACATTGTTGTCATAGCTTATCAGATAAAAGGAAAAAAAATGCATATAAAGTTTTACCACTGAATTAATTTTGAGCTTGGGTTTCCTTTGTGTGATCTTCACCCTTTATTCTGCAGTATCCCTGGCTGGTAGAACTAAATAGTTGTATCGGTCAGCGTGGGATACAGTGTCCGGATTGTGGGTATTCCTGCCCATTTCCACAAGACATCGCCAGGAGGTAAATGCTGTTTAATACTTTCTGTGCCAGCTGTATATGGCCAACGGCAGTATACTTCTTGGTCTTGCTCCATCATCTCCTGCCCATTTAAGCATTATTTACTTTATATTGAAAAGTGATGGAGAGGGTGTATCCATATAAAAATAGTAAGTATTTTGGTTAGCACCTGATCTAGGCCTAATCAAAAGCTGGAAAAAAAAAACCCAAAACCAAAAAGTACAAGAAAATGTCTGAATTTTCACTCTGCACAGTTTAACAGCACTTGTTTTACGTACTAATTTTCTTACTGTGTGAGTGATTCCTTATTCCATATTTATTCTTAAAAGTGTACCTGAAACATAAGGTTAGATGCCATTTGAAGTAGTTGCAAAACCTGAATGAATTAATAATAATTACTATTTAGATCACAGTAATTCTGGCTGACTTTGCATGCCTTCCTCCTTGTCGCTAACGTCTGAAGGAAAAGACTCCTTGTTACCTGCCACAAACTCCTTTGGTCTCATTAAAAATAAACTTTCTGAACTTGAGTGAGACTTCAAGAGTGGGGTTTTTTTGAAAGACAGAGGGCATCTTTATTTCCAAGTACTTGCTCTGAGGTATCAAATGCATCATTTCCACCACCATTTCCAAATGCCAACCAGTCTGTTAAACACGTATTTGTCAGCTCAATTCTGATCCTGCACTGCATCACATGCATCCTAGTGCTTATGTATTATTTCAGCATCCCATTAAGAAACAGTAATACCTTAACACTCTTCAGTTCTTTCAGAATCTCTTCGCTGACTTGAACTATTTCAGAAATAACGGGGCTATTAATAATAAAGTATGCATGAAGTTAAGCACTGGCAGATAGGAAATAGCAATTCTAATGCCTATAAAGATAAGGTGCAATTCCTTTGCTATTGACAGGTTCTGCTCTGCTGAAGTCCCTTCAGAGCTGGTTCTCTGCATAACGGCCAGTTTCACAATTGTAATAGGGAGAAAATGAAAAATTGAAAAGATTTCTGAAGCTTTAATATTAACAGCTTCGTATTAAAATTCCAACAAGTTGTTGGTATACTTTTGAAAAGAAAAGCAACACTATAACAATATAGGACATGCAGATTTCTGGGACAGTACTTTTTAACAAGCAAACGAACACCAAATTTTAGGGTGAAATTATGGGTGGAATGAGATTCTGGAGACTTTTGACCGAAGTGGTTTTGCAACAGGCTGCCCCAGAACCTAAGTGAGCCGCATGATAGGACCCCCTCCCATGAAGACCACTGCCTTCTGCTCTGCTGTCCTAGGCTCCTTCCACTGAAACTGCAGCATTCCCACCTGCAGCCCACTGCCACAAAACAGGGGCACGACAGCTTTGGCACAGCAGCAGAAACTTGGCTGCGGACAGCTGAGCCCCAGTGATGCAAACCTTAATAAATGAAAACCTCTAACATGGTTTAAAATATCCTGCCGTGAGATTGTGCCCATAAGACTACGTGGCTAATTCATGGTTACCATCAGATAAGAAAACCTTAACCACGGGCAAGGTTTTGGCAAGAACCCTAACTGCCATCTCCAGCAGATAGGCAGGGAAATCTTGCTAGGATTCCCACTTGGAGAACCCGTCTTACCACCAAGCTAAAGGCTGCACAAAGACCGGGTAAGCTTTACCTATATCAACATGACTCTCATTTATTCCTTTCCCAGCACCACCACCACCAAAAAATTTCCCCTGTACCAGCCAGACCCACTCCCTCTCTTTATCTCCTCCTTACTTTCTTCGTGCCTAAACAAGAGTGAGGAAACCATTTTATTCCAGCATCCATTTCTCCTCCTCCTCTCTCTCCCTGCACAGCTCCGAGGTCAGCATCTCCTGCAGCACCCAGCTTTCCCAAGGGGCAGGAGCCCTACAGCAGACTGACAGAAGCCTCGATGATTTAGCTGCTGCTATCACCAGCAAAACCACCCAGAAAGAGCGATATTAGTTTCACCTTACTGCTGTTACCAGGAAAATTTGTGACCAGCAATAGAGGTATCAAAGTCATCCTCCAAATATAAGGCTGGCAATATTATGGTGCGCCAGAACCAGAAAGAAAATGGTGGGTTTTCTGCATAAAAATTCAAACTCTGAGCAGGCTGTAGGGATCCTCCCACCTTATCAGGAGAACTGCATCTCCACCATGTGTAGAGAGAATTTTATTATAAGCTATTCACATTATAAGCCAGTCTTTGGCAGACAGAGCAGTGCTTTGACTTCCAAGCATTCAACAGGAGATGCTATTAATGAAACACTTTTAACCCACATCGTTCAGGTAGGGAGTGATTCGCTAACACGTCTCACGAAGTCAGAGCACCACGTTAGCGTTGGGCCCATCTTCTCTGACACAGCTTGACACTTCAGTCATGTTAAGCTCTGAAGCATCTGTTCCATAATAAACTGTTATATGCTTGCCAGGAACCTAAGCACTGCCTTTTGCATGAGTATTGCTAAGTTGCAAGCCATAATTTAATACTCATCTGACATTGATGGTGACCCAACATTTAATGCAGCTTAATGCTCTTCTGATGCCACTGATTAAATTACTGCTCAGTAGTCCAGTTTCATAATCTACAATTTGCAAGGAAGCAAGACAGATATACAGGCACTGTCTCCTCTCGCATCAGCGAAACTGTTTACTGGCCAGGAAAGGTTCCCTAATTGAAGTTATAGGTAAGTACGCTACAATTCATCATTCATCAATAAAGAATTTTGTTCAGATGCTTTAAGCCAATTATATTATTATTAAAAAAGCGAAGCATGAATTATTCCCAGGAGCAAGGGGAAAATACGGGTAAAAGCCTTGACCCAGCATGTGCAATGACTTCATAACGTCCTGAGCACTGTCCAGGAAACTCGGTCTTCTGGCCAACAGGAGTTTCTATTCATTTTCCCCCCGCTAGGTTGTTTAACAGTTTGGTCACTGCTCCGACACAGCTGTGCCAACGATCTTTCAATGGTTGGCCTGATGCTATTGAACTCCTTCACAAAATGTCTCTCCCCTCCTTTCCACACATAGGATGAGGAAGGCTAATTTGGACTCAGAGGATTAGAGGCCTTCACAGCCCAACTTAAATCATCAGATCCTAACATTTCTGAGTTTTGAAAGAATTTTACTAAGTCAATTAGCAAGTTTAAATTTATTTCTAAGACAGCTCGTAGCAACAGTACTTTCTAAATCATCTCAAGAAGGCCTATTCCCATCTTGAAGAAAAAAATGCCCGAACATTTTAAAACAATTAAAAGCAATTAAACAAAAGCAGTGAGAAAGTAATGTTTTAAAAACACCTTGGACAAGAACAACTAGAAAAAGTTTCTGAGGGTACAGACATAAAAAACAACTGCTTTTTTTAGCTTCCCAGAAAGTAAACCTTTCACGCCAGGTAAAACAGAGGAATAGTGTCAGTACACAAGTACTTTTGCAGGACTATTCCTTATTACATTATTTTCACAGCTATTGGCAACCCAAAAACATACCACCCTCAGCAGAGTAACTAAGAACTAACTACATGCAAACTGAATGCTGGCTGCTAGCATGAATGCAGTATTAAGACTGCAGAAATAAAAGTCAAAATCAGAAAATCCCCAGAATAAGGTTTCCGAGGTATATGTACCTCAGCTACACTGCAGTTCTCAAATAGGGGCCTCGGTTCTGAGACCATCCATGCTTTAACTTCAAGCACGTGACTACTCCTACCGAAACGAGAGCAGAGCGCGCTAGTGCTTTACGCAAGCGTGAGCTTGCGCAACTTATTAGGTGATGAAGCTTTGGTTCTAGTAGAAAGCTGCAGAGTTACTCATGTCCCTTCCGCTGTTAGCAAGCGGAGACTAAAGAATTTAATTGATTTTATGGAAGGTATAAATGTCAGACCTAAGTATGCCCTTTCCAGTCCCTCTCAGAAATTAATGCCATTACCTTAGAATATTGTGAAAATCTCAAAAGCATCAGCATTTGGAGATGTTTAAAAAAAAGCTTTCCCATTAAACACACATTATTAGCCAGTGTAAATATATGGAATGTGTTCAAAAATGAATTCTAATACAGTTTTATACAACCATAAGGCCTATTGACTTCTTCCTTCATTTTTGTTTTTTACCCAGAAATGTTTTAGTACTAGTAAAATAACCAGATTCTCATTTTTTCTGAATTTGGTCTTCAAGACTTTTCCATGTTATGTATTAGGAAAAAAACCCCAACAAATTAGCAAATGTTTTGAACATGCAATAGCTGATAATGCAGTGTCACGGAGTTAATCTTTGCATACAACCTCAAAACATAACAGACTGCCCACAGGAAGAAGGTCTCCAGCTCAAACCCTGCGCTGGAATCTCAAGAGGCAGGGTCCTGCGTCTCTCTTTGTGAGGTGCTTGTAACATCGGTTCCTGAGACTTTAAGACACTTTGCCAAGGATAAACATATTTTTATGATTCTACAGGCTGGGAAGTATATACAATGCTTCTTCCCTTATTCAAAGAAATATTTTCTGGATTGTCAAGCCCACAAAAATATATTTAGTTCTAGTAATAACTGACCTTTTTTTGTTTGCATCTTGTTCTTCAATTTCACCTTCCCCACTGCTTACCACCAAGGTTACACTTCAGCTGGGCCTGCAGAGAGGTTCTTTTTCCCCCCTTGCTGTGTGAAAGAAGCTAAGCTCCAGAGAAGAGGAGATGATTTTCTTCTGCAAACCCAATCCTCACTACTCAGCATCCTCTAAATGCCAACAGGAAAATTTACCCCGCTGGCACGCAGGAAAAACCTAACAAGGCATTGTTTTTCTTGGTCAGGTTTTCCCAGTTACTTCTGAAAGAAAACTTTGCCGTTCAGCATTTACAGAAAACAAAAGTCCGTTTTTCCTGCATCCCAGTTCTTCCCAAGACCTTTGACTGCAGCAGTCATCACCTGCGGTCCACTGCCTTTCCCCGGGGTGGCTGAGGCAAGGAGAAAGCGCGTCTCAGCCCAGTCCCAACTGGGCAACGCAGCGGGAACGGCAGCCGCAAGAGTCACCTCTCTCTCCATCCCCAATTCCCACCTACAGCCCCACCGCTCCTCCTCCTCCTCCTCCACCCACGCCTTGCAGCGGAGCCGGCCGAAATCCTCGGAGCGTGCGTTCACCGTGAAGACTTCTCCCAGCGCGGGTTGCGGCAGGTTTAGAACTGCAGAAGGGAAGGATTGGGGTTGATGAGCGAACTTCCACGCATGTTTTCCATGGCAACTCCCTTCAGAGTGCCCTGGAATATACTATTAAAAAAATGAGTGCTTGCTTTTAATCTTTCACACATTCTGTATTTTTGGAATACAAATAGTCACATGAAAATTATTTTGATCAAGTGCCAATTTTGCGCAGAGGAACAGATCTCAATTTAAGAAAAAGGTCCTACAATTATGAACCCCTGAAGAAATTAGCTGTTTTATTTTACTGTCATTTGGAACCTTCTGAATATCAGGCTAAAATCATAATAAAAGACTGTGCTTCAGTATTTTGAGGATTTCTGAGGCTTATAAATTTTCCTTATAAATTTAAAATTGAGAGAGCTCCTTTTTAAAGTTAGTCAGAAGTCTATTCCAAATAGCTTTTTTAATAGCTAACCTGTACTAGGGAAGAAACAAGCAATTCAATGAGTGTGTCACTGTTACAGAATCAATGTTGTATCACACTTATAATATTTCATTAAACAGCAGACCTTCAGAAGATGAGAAATCATTAGTTTCTATCGTGAGTAGAAGTATTCACCTTTGCACCAAACGCTAAAAATGCCCAAACATTTAGAGGCAGTAAAAAAGGATCCTCTGAGCTTCTGCATGACATTTAGAATTATTTTATTACTATTCTAAGATTTCAAGAGTTTAAAAACATTATTTCAGGGAGAAGAAAATGTAGTTTGCTTAGGCCAGTAATCTCAACGCTTGAAATTGCTGCATCCCAAGTAAAATTGTTAAAGTACAATTTTTTCACTTAATTACAAATCTTTTCTTTACAAAAAGCTTTGCACTAGTGACTACTGATAACAAGAAAAGACATGGTGATTAAACGTTTCATGTCCTTTAATAGCTAATCTGAAGTGCTAATGAGCGTTCAAAACATGACAAAAACATCAATTGTCGCAAAGCTTCCCTATAGAGCAATGAATAAATTTTACTTTTTCATTTCGCTTGAGTCAGAATCAGCACATGGCAGACCTGGCAGCAGGGAGCCCCGGGGTACGGTAAGAGATGCCTCGGCCGGGCCGCAGAGCCGCCGGCGGTGAGCCCGACCGCGCTCGTCCGTCGGCAGCTCGACGCCCACACCAGGAGCGGCACCAGCGTGGGCCAAAGCGAGAGCCCAGGAAGACCTTTTAGTCCCTCTGCCAAAAGGATAAACGTGTCTCCATCTGCTCTGCCCTGTGATCTGCCTTGGCATACGGCAAATGCTCATGGAGGCTGCCATAATATTTTGCCATTATGAAATTAAAAAAGAAAGAAAAATGGTGTATAGTTTATTCAAGACACGCTACGTTAGGTACTTTGGTTTTTTTTCATTTCTATGTTATGCTTCTTTTCCTACCAGTCTTGATATTTTAATATCATCAATTCTTTTATGCAAACTCAGAAAGAGAAACAGAGAAGGCTTAGTCTCAAACTGTAAGATGATGTAATTTCAAATTTTACTTGAGGAAGTCCATAAATACCCCTGAAAATGTTCCTTTAAAAGTCATCGCAAATACTGGTGCACATAAAAGCTAGAGCTTACAAGGATGTCAGCATTTACTATGACTATTAATAATGAGTACTCTTCAGGACCTCAACTGGTATTTCGAGCTTGTTTTAACGCATGAACATACTACATAGACTCACCAAGTGATCTATTAACTTTATCTGTAGAGCACTTTCAAAAGTCCTTATGGCCTGACTCATAATTGGTAACTTACTGAGCAACATGTACCAAAGCCCCCCTGCCCTTGTAACAAACGGGATGCAGATCCAGCCCGCCATATCCACAGCAATGCCACGTATCACTATTTGGTCAAAGCTCTGATATTTCTCAAGCTTCAAGGAGCTTCTGATATCGGGTTTGGTGTTGTATTTGTTTATTTTTCATCAGCACAGATTTATTTTGTAGCGTCTCACTTATCATGGTAACAGTGATAAGCACTGTGCAAGATCAAAGCAGACCTATAGTTTATAGCAGGCAGGAATTTTACACCAAAGGGCTTCCTATTGCTCAGAATCATTTAATCTGATAATCTGTATAAAACAAAAAGCTTGCAGTACTCTTCTTTCTCCGTCTATTCATACACTGCCTCTCTCTTTTCGCACATGACAAACTAGGTTATACAGGGCCTACATTTTACAGAGCCTAAGACAAGAGGCACCCATCCAATTGGTTTCCGGCACCAAGCCTCTCCCAACTACCACATTATGAATTACGAACACTCTCTCCCCTCCTACATTCAGCCAGAATAATGGCCAACCAGATGGCAAATTGCGATGGCTTCTGCTGCTCAGACAGAAGTGTGCGCAATTATCGTTTGGTTACCAGATCCCTCCCTCCAAATAACCTCCACAATAATTCGCTTCACCTTTTCTGTCGTGCCATTCAGGCTGTAACGTCCTTGGTCAACGATCTCTGCTTAGGGATGAAGAAACGTGTTTAATCAAGCCCCTCTCCGTCCCTTCTTTTTGGGGAGGCAGGGGTGGTCGGTCTTCACTTTTAAGACTCTTGTATTTGCAGAAAGAACCCAACTTGTTCAGTCAACAGGCTCAGCAACAATATACTAAATAGAAACCTCATCTGTGAAATTTTAAGCCACTAGTAATGGCTTTTTCTCTTTTCAGTGTGCTACAGAATCCACACCAACATGACCACCGAAGAATTTGTCAAGGGACTGCTTGGCAGCTGGGACAAAAGTTAACAGGGTTGTTAATCCTCAGTCCACCCCACAGCTTTTGGCACGAGAACAAGATAGGAGGAAAAGCAGGGTACGCGTGATTTGTTTAGAGGTGGCTCCATCTCAACAGCCGATCCGGCTTCCCAGCTGGGTGAAGTTCCTCAGACCTCCAGGTCTCAAATCGGGAGTGACAGGCGGCACGGCAATCTTCAAGTCCCACCTGTGCACACTCAGATCTGTACGGAAGAAATCAAAGCGCTGCAACGAGGAGACCACTGCCAAAACGCACAAGGCTTCGAACAACCTGAAGGGCATCAACCAACAGCGAGTGCCTAAGGAAGTACAGACAATCCTACCTCTTCACTAAAAAAAAAAGGCGTTTTTCTGCCTGATGATTTTTAAAAAGGTTGCTAGCACAAGCATACCATGTTGCAACGATTTCTATGTTTAAAACACGTTCCCAAGCTTCAGGTATCAAACTAAATGTCGCTCAACTTAGTCTTGCCATAAAGCTGAGGCATTTACACACGCAAAACAAACCGTACCTTATGATGCTAAACAAGACTGAAAATGTTTTCTGTGTCAATGATTAACAAATCTTTGTATTTTCCAATATATAAAATGCCTTAATGGCTTATTATTTCTAAGTTATACAAGTCCAAGACAGCGGCGTCCTACAAAACCAACATCAACAAGAAATTAATCTGTCAAAGAGCAAGCAATTTCTGCCTACCAAACAGGATATATGGAGAGTAATATAATGGAGTGGTTTTAATTAGCTGGGCATATAAAGCTGTTAGAAGACAAATTTCTTTCATTAAAAAAAAGCAGCCAGTCAGTTAGAAATGCTTCGGTGCACTTAAAGTAGAGATGACACAAAGCATTTAACCTTCTCCCCGCCCTGTAACGAGGAGGAGCCGGAGGACTCGCGATGCAGCGGGTGACAACCTGCTGGTGAAGTACTGGTAACTCCCCAGTAAAGCGAACAATACAGAGGGTCCGGCAACACATGGGAAAAAATTCAGCGGTATAAAGAACCATTCTCTGTAATTTTGTTCAGACACGCAGGAGAAGAGTTTCTTACAAAATGAAATGTAGGATTTTTAAGGCCTTCTAGTATTAAGCACCTGAGTTTTGTGAGCTCACCAAAAATGGTGCCTTTAGCAGCTTGGTACCCACAGCAATATGCTGTTACTTTCCGTAATGCCTACTTAGTTTTAGCACCAGATACCACAGGTTTTGGTTACTTGGCAAGTACCCCCGCATTACTGAATACAGGGAATCTTCTTCATTACTGGTTTGGTTTCGTTTTCCTTTTAATAATCCAAGTGAAATATTTGCTCATTAGTAAAGGCAATTTCTCTTTCCCAGGGTTACATCTCATACCACATGGCTCCTGAGTCAAACGCTTATTTTACATCTGTAATTTCAAAACTGTTTCAAATCCAACTTAAAAAAATGAAAAAAAGAATTTAATGTAAAACAGAGGTGACCCAGAATATGTGCATATGCACATCACGCCTTTTTTCTCCTCTCCACTTAAATTACTCTGCTTTCCCCATCACACTTTTTTATCCCAACACACTGTTCCCACTTCCCCCCTTGTTTTGGGCTAGAGGTGCACCCCAAAGAAGGGCTAAGCCAGCTCCTCCTTCTCCCACAGGAGCCAGAGGACACATCAGAAAAGCCAAGGAAAAACCCACTGCACAGTTTATTAGCAGAAAAATTAACTCTGCCCAGGCCCACCGAGAGACTCATGCACTTGCAGACAGAAATTAGATGCCTGAATTTAAAACCACAGTCATCAAAAGCCGCTCTTAATCTTTCAGGGCGTGATTACAGACAGTTTTGTCTGATCAAATTAGGACGGAGACAGACCCATCCTTGTCTCCAAATCCCGTTCTTGCCAATGCCACCCTGGGCGCGCACACACGCACCAGCAGAGCACAGGGAACCTTACGCTGTAAGCCCTTGTTCCCAGGAGTATTATGAGATTCTGGATAAAACGAAGAACAAAATACAGATAGCCCCGAAAGCAAAGCTGGCAATCCAAGATTCGCCCTTGCAGCTAACTGGGGATTCGCTGGACAGCAGTTTCTTATTTTCAACGTGGCTTTGGGAACAGAGATTACAAGATACTGTATGAATGTCGGATTGTTCCCCTCCAGTTCAAAACAAGTCATTGTTCTGGGATGGGAAACTGTGGTTCCTCAAAAGACAAACATCCCTTCTTGCTTGTTTCATTAAACTGGCAAAAGAAAATTTAATTCAAATTAAGAAAACTCATATTCAAACAGATCCACTGGAGAAAAATAATTGATATTTATGTGCCTTTGCCACTTTGCACTCATTACAGGGGCTAATGTTTTGCAAGACACATCTTTTAAACCTTACTAAGCTTATTATTTACTATCTCCTGACAACCATGACTTCATTTCAAGAGCTGGCACACATCCCATTGTGAGAATCTAATCTTTAATAACATATCCTAATTAAATATGCACATTTAATGCTAAAAACAAAGGCTAAAATTCAAAACAAAAAAAATATTCATCTGACTAAACAGAGTAATTGGATTAGAGCACACAGAGCAAACTTAAATAAAGTCACATATGCCACAGCAAAAAGCCATTAAGGCAAGGGGGGAAAAAAAGGTTAAAAAAAACCAACAGGCAGACAATTCTTTATAGCTGGCCTTATCCGACCTCTCTGAACTCCTAGCTAGTTTACTCCCCATCTGTCACATGATAATAACTTTAAAGGGAGCACATTTAAGTACTCATCAAAAGTTCATTCAAGTCAATTGTTCTTATGGTGCTTGATTACACGCAAGAAGGGTGCGTTCTTCTAGAGGAGCTTCACGGGTTTATTTTTCTCAACACTGATGGCTGATTTTTACCATTAAACCATTTACAATTTATCATTTTGTGCTGTTCCACTGTGACAGAAAATAGTAAGCAGTAAACAAAAACAAATGACCTCTTGAGATTTAAATACCTAATCATGCCACTAAAAAGCTATTTCTATCTTTTTGCTCATTTGTAAATTTCTGTAATCTGGAAGCTATTTTCTTTCTAAGGAGTACAGTCATAACATTTGACATTACTGGGATGCTTTGAACTCAAAAACTTTGAGCTACAACTTTGTAAGCTGCCATAACACTTTCCAAGATTCTATCAAAAGAAAAGTAAGTTAGATAAATTTGTAATTTTAGAAACAATTTTATCATCGATTGAAACTAAATTCCAACACACATCAATCTTTTCCTTCAGAGGTCTCATTTTAATTCTTTCTTGAGGTGAATTTTGATTTAGTAAGATTTATCAAAACAGTATTCTGCAGGAAACGCCTTACAGTATTTGAGAGCACTAAACAAGAGGGTACAGGCTTAAGATTTACAGTTTTAATTCTTAGGATAAATACAAGTCAATTACCTTGTAAGAAGTAGACCACATTACTGAACAGATACAAAGTGAGGAAATCTAATGAAATGACAAGAAGATATTACAATTCCTAGAGGTTATTTAATTCTGCCTGTTAGTTGAATTAATTTCATACATATGCAATTGAAGGGTTATGAACATGTTCATTTTTCCTTTGGATTCTCAACACAGCCTGCAATACATTTTCAACTGAAAAACAAATGTTTTCTAAAGTAAGGGTCTTTTATTTATTTTTAAGGGACTGGGCAGCAAAGTTGCTATTTGGCTCTACCTTCAACTACAAAACAAATCTTTGGTTAATGTTTGGGGGTTTTTTTGAAGGAACACGTCGCATATCAAAGTTACGTTTTCGGCTATTCTGTTACACAGAGCACTCACTCCTCCGAGCGGGCATCTGCACAGCTGCGGGAGGTGAAGAGCAGGCAGGACCCGGTGTCCTGCAGCCTCGAGCCCCGGCCCGCAGCCCCCGGCACTCGGACGCCCAGGCGGCCCCCTCGAGCACACCACTGCACCCGCGTCAGAAAGCAACGGGCGCGGGAAGAGGGATAAAACCCGATGATCTGATAACACCTCCGGGGGCAGTCGCTAATTGTCCAGTCTGTTCAGGTTTACTCATTCATGTCTCATTAGCATTAGTTACCTCCAGTTCATAATTGAGTAGTTCAGCGTGGCTTACGGTGAGCTGAGGGACAGCAGTTAGGATGGAAGAGAGAAACTAGATGTCCAAAAGAGTAACACAAAAGGGGTTTATCAACAAAGGCAGCACAGGCAAAGAATCAGTGAGCTCCTTGTAAACTAACTTTGTAAACTTTTGGTAACCGAAAAGAAATTGCCTTTAGCTTTCCGCAACAAATTTCACCTTTTATTCATCTAGCAAATACTACATAGCACATGGGGTATATTTTCATTGAGAAGTGATTTTTTTTTTGTCTTGCACCAAGGGTTTTGTTTTTCCCAAGACCTTGGGTTGGCAGGCTGCTAAGACCATTTTCAAATACTGACATTTCCATCAAGGAGATGGCTAGCGCTCCTTCATCAGCTTTGCCACAACTCTTGGGCTGTCTTTTTCAAGCCAAGGTAGTTATCAGAACACCAAATCCTTTATTTAAAACAAACAAACAAACAAAAACCCCCCAAACCAAACCACACAATGAAACATGCTAATCTTAGGAATACAGAAGCTTCATGACTGCATACGCACCATTTTACTTTCTATAGTTGCTAAGGGTAGCTTCATCATAACTCATGCAGGCATTCAAGTGTTATGCCAGTAATGTTATTTGCTAAAGCAGGCATTTAAAACAATCCTTTGAAGGCTATGAAATATCCAGTCCTTTTAAAATATGAGTTTATTTGCTCTCAGGGAGTCCTGTCATATACCTAACTTTCTTATTTTTCTAATGCTAAACTGTCCTCCTTCCTTCAAACGTTCGGACTGACACTAATATGGAAATTTCTTATGTGCAATGATTACACTTCCACGCTGAAGCCCTCTCTCTCAAATCCACATGCAGAGCATGACAAATTATTCACACTGCACTGTGCTCTTGGACTCAATTATCTGGGCTCCAGAAATAAGCTTTTGACCACAGACTGCATTAAACAGCTAAGATCCATATGGTTCAAAACATAAAATGAAATAACAGCTAAAGTAATGAAAACTATATCTGATTTCGAAGTCCAGTACCCAACAGCAAAATTACCAATCACAGGTATTTTCAAGAGGACTTGTGGGGCACAACACTCAAGACTATATTAAGTAACATAAAGAGAAATTTAAGAAGCAATAAGCCTCTAGGCTCTAGGTTAAACTAACATGCAGTTAGTTTTATCTGAAAATATTTGAAGACCGCAATATTTGAAAAGGGCAATAAACACCTCTCTGACAGGCACTAATGACTACTTCATCACCGTCCACTTACAGAAAGTTTTAGAAACAAGTAGAAGCAGACTACAAAAATAAAACCACACTAACAGATTTGCATTTCTTTTCATATTAGCTGTAATAAATTAAAGCCCATCAAAAAGAGCCATGCTTGACCTCTGAAGAGAAATGGAGACGAAGGGCACGCAGTTCTATCCATGACAATGAAGCAACAATAAACAAGCCAGCCAGAAGTCAACCAGTGCAGAACACTCAAGAAGGTACTTTTGGGATATTTCACCCCATACTTCAGTCACGATTCAATCAGACTAATAAGGAAGAAAATTGTTAGTTGTTTGGTATTTAAAAGGTGTACACAAAGAGGGACAAGTGTAGATTCACGATAGTTGACTGTACACAATGTAAGCTATTTTTTCAGAAAGCAACTTCTACTTTGCATTCAACAGGTCCCTCCACCAATATTTCTTGAAAATCTGAAACAAAACAAGGACAAGAAGGGCACTGCACCTTGCAAATCAAAATATCAACTGTGTGAAAGCAACCAACAAAACTACAAAGCAAGTAAAGAAAGAAAGGCAGGCCCAGGTCAGTAATGGATATCAACGAGGGGGAATCCAGTTACAAATATTTTAATTATTAACATGGAATTTAATCGGGGTGCTAGAGTTCACTCTCCCACTATTATGAAGAATGCCAGTGATCCTTCAGTAACCACACCTGGTCAAGATTTCTGGTTGACTTCTCACTAGAAACACGAAGGTCTCTTGTCATTCCCATGAAGAGTTTCAGTGTTGACTCACAGGGAAGAATGCCATCCAGTGAATTCTCAGACAACACTGGCACGTCCCACCTGTATTTACCTGGCCTCATTACGCAGAGGAAGGTTTTCTTCACCTCCTTATTGACGTGAAGATTATCAGGAGAGAAAGGAAAGACAGAAGGAAGGGAGGCCGGGGAAGAACAATCTATTTTAAAATAGGTCATTTATAGCTGTAGCTATTGGCAACTGGTGGATCTGGCCAAACCAAAAATAAATTCTACACTTCAGCAAAAACAGTAATATTATAAACTTCTATGTGGCCGACAATCATCCTCTGTGGGAGGCAGGAGCCCTTCAGAGGCGACCCAGCCAGCTGCTCCGCAGTATCCACAGGCATATCCACCCTTCCAAATACAGGAGGGCCAAGGAGGAGGTCCCAGCCTTACCCCCACTCACGCACATCCTTAGCTCCCACCCCAACACTCCTCCAGACGATTTTGGCCAGCTCGCTCAGAAGATTTTGTTCCATGGGTGGTACTAGACCAAGCAGCACAGGCACAGCCCCGTCAGTGACATCTGAAGTTACGTGACATCGGCTTACCTGCTTGCTGGACATCCACTGACCACCCAACAGCGGACACCAGTAAAAGCCTAGCAGAGGAGTCTCCGCAGCATTCACAGTCCAAAATTCAGCATTACCAAACAAAGATCCTGTTCCACCTAAATCAATGGATGTGTGATGCGGATGCATGTCTTAAACCATTTATTAAAAAAAGCTACTTGAACCTTTAATTTAAAGGCTCAATTATTTCTCATCAACTTTTTACCCTCTTCCTCACACAACAGAAAAGGTATAATATAAAAGTACAGCACTTTTCATCCCACTATATTAAAATAATACACTTCAGCTGAATATAGTTTAATTACGGCTTACTCTGGTACACTCATATATTAATTAACAGTTTACTTGGAAATTCCCACCATATGGTACTGTAGCAGATGTTAATCATGTAAGGCCAAACACTTTGAAATTACTGTTCTAGGCACTTCATCTGAGGTACCAAACGCCCTAAATTTCTCCTTAAAGGCTGAACTGGAAAGGATAAACTGCCAAGCACCCTACAAGATCACACTCACAGCTATTTTCTCAAAGATAATATTATTTGGCAGATAAGCAGAACAAAAAGGGGTAGATTTTCAAGCCTCCAGTGCTTTAAAATGACTTGATATACTGAATTCCCTTTGCATAAGAGAAATGCCTGCACTGGAAACCTCAAGGAAAAATTCGTTTCATCTACCAGCCATCTGTTAACTCCCACACACGGTGAGGGCAAAATGTGCGTATGAGGGGATGCTCCTGTAGCATTCCAGATCTTGGGTGCAGCAGACCAACGGACTGGTGTCTTCCAGCCCCTCACCCTTCAATTGCAGGAAAGGAGCATCACGAGGAGCAGCAGACGCTTGCTCTTGGACAGACAGCTGTTTTAAATTTAAGAGCAAATGTCCTGCGAGGTCCACCTGTCCCACAAGAAGAACTCAAGCTCCCTGCACAGTGCTGCAGGTAGGTTCACGTGGCAGTTGCTTTCCTCTGCGTCTTGACTCTAACATGGGCCTAATATTGGGCCACCAAAATTTTTCTTCTTGAAAAATACAACTCATCTCCGGCTCCCTACCTTACCTTTCTGGAAAAGTGGTTGTGTTTGAAAAGCTGGAAGAGACAAATGAAGAAAACATGGCATTTCATAGTTTCACAACACAGCCCTTCCAGAATTGGAGGGGTTTTTTAGTAAGGTATCTGGGAACCCTTATCTTACAGCATTTGTCTTGATAACTATCCACCTTCTAAACTGAAGGTTTAAAGGCTTCATTAAGTAAATTATTTAAGCAGTAAGCGTGATAGCAGCAGAGTTTTGTTTTATTTGGATCTAGAAATGTAAAGCTAAGTTATCCTGCTGAAGGCAAGTGCTTGCTACAGGTGATCATTGATATAGTTATCCTATGACTTAATGAGGAAATGGTAACTTTTGGGAAAAAAAAAACAACCAAACAACAAACCAGCATCGACATGGCAAGGAAGCCTGAGGAACGAGCTTTCTCTTTCTCCTGGTTGCATACCTCTGAATGCAAGCCTATATACAAAGAATTCTCTCAGGAAACAGCTTTTCCCTATTCCTCTAGAAATCAGTTACAAACATTACTACTGGACTCTGAGAAATACACTACAGTAACTTTACTGAGATTAAACGGTTATCTACACGTCTGAGGATCAGACAGAAAGGCTAGACCATTTGCCAATTTGCGTTTTAGGAGATAAAACTGCCTGTTTTATCATTGTCGGAGCACTAAAAGACAACTATTTGCAAAGATCCTCTAAAAATACATCTGTATATCTATTTCAAAACTCTCATCTGAAAAGCTATCTGGTTTATATCACTGCCTTGCAAAATTCTTGACACCCATGAACCAGAAAAGGCATCTGTAAATTTCCTGGTTCAATACTGCAGTGTGCAAATAAATCGGAATAAGATCAGAATATAGAGCTTCGCTGAACTGTTGCAAAAAAACACTTGAGAAAACATATTGTGAGGCCATATTTAAACTAACAGATGTTTCGGAAACAGAACAATATGTTCAAACAAAATAAAGGTGTAAACGGGCATCGTTAAAAGAGCTCCACAACTAGCACATTCATTTTGGTAGCAAGCGAAATCACCTCGTCTAGGAAAGCTCCCTCCCGAAAAGATTGTTAATTTAGAAATGAATTCTCAAGTTATACTTAAAATTTGGCTGCAGGAACTATTTGCAGAGTGGCTGCTTATGTAACGTTGCCTTTGCTATGGCAACACCCGGGCTGTGAGGCTTTGACACATCCCAGTTGCAACTGCGGTTTCATTTTCTGCTGATAAAACAACAGCAGGAGAGGTTTTCTAATCACAAACCAAGATGCTCTCAGACCCATCACTGTGACTGATGTGGTGGCCATTGATACTGCTGAAACTCCTGGTGTCAGAAGGGCAAGCAAAAAGCGAGAGATCCCCAGGAAGAATAAACAAGCCAAAGAGAGAGATCTTCCAGTGCTGCTTTCACTACAGTTTTAAAGCCAGAGTCCTTAAAACTAAAGTTTGGGAAAGCACAGTTTGACTCTTGACTATCTGTCTTCATATAAACTCCCCTCTCCAAAAAGACCTTCAACTTGTCTTACTGAAATTCTTAGTGCTTTCTTACAAATGGAGTAACTATCTGTAAATTAAGAAGTTCAGGAGTTCATCGAAATTAAGTTCCAACTGTGGCACTATTTCATATTTTTCTACAGCTTTTCCACAGCTTTGCTTGCTAGGCGTTACAGTAAAAGTCATAACTCCATTTAATAGCATCACTTCAACTAATGGAGCACTGCATGTACCCTCCGATACCGCGAAATTTCAGTTTGCTTTTCTTGGGAGGAAAAAAAAAAGTTTTAATGCTGACAAATTGTAAAACACCTGATCTATTCCACATATGGCACTTAGCAATGACTACTCAAGTCGATGACTGCTCTGCAGCTCATCACTCATCTACCTGAGCTTCACAAGGAACTAAAGTTTCAGAATCCAAGCATTTTTCATACTCTTAAATATCCAGCTTTTGTTTCCCTGAGACAGCTCAGCCTTTTCCGTATTATTTCGAACAGTCACATCTGTTAAGGGCCCTACCGAAAGCACCACGAAGGGGAGTGGCGTGAGACAGCACCTCTAACTCAGCACCTCCACCGATGAGCTCCCCTCTCGCTACCCAACGGTTCAGGAACTGCAGCAGGACCCGGGTGCCACCGCAGAACTCCGAGGGCTCCGCACACGCAGGCACAAGAGGATCCCCGTAGCAACATTTTTTTTAAATCACTAAGTATTAGAGCCTTTCGTTTCAGAGCATTCCCACAAACTCTTGCATTTTCTTGACGAGTAACCCGTAACTCCCGTTACGCCAAGCAGAGCACGGTTGTCGGCAGCCCGTGACGACTCCGTGCAAACACACACGCAACTGAAGACGGACGGGAACTTTTGTATGTAAAGAGCAGACAGAAACTCAGTTCTTAAATCCATGTAACGTTCAATTATCCCAACGGGGAACTTTTGCACTCTGCTTTTGCTTTGCTAGCACGTTCATGGTCCTCCTTCTCTTCCCCCAGTCCTTCTAAATATTTACATCCTTCTAAACACTCATAGGGTGGACTCCACAGAGGTACAAAGCCCCCATTCCTTGGCTTTAGAAGCCTTTAGAGCAACTCCATGCCTCAGATGTCAGCTTCTCGAGTATGACTACCATTACAACATTTAAGCTGTATGAGCTCATACTAAGCTCTGCGAGCTGTCATTCAGCAAACAAAAAATAAATATTTAAGCTTTGTTAGATAAAGTGATATCGATTTTTCCAGGTGGATTGCCTTTTTGAGCAGATTCTGTCATTTAGAGATTGGTACTGAATGAAAACTAGAACATTGTTAAAAGCAGCAAGTCCTTATCAAACTACAGCCATTATAAATAACCTCAGACAAAAGAAGTTAAATTACAAGACTCGGTTAAAAACATCCTGATGTTCGGAAAGTAATTGCCTGGCTATGAGTTTTCTCAGCGCCTCAGAAATCTAAAACACATCTGACACGTTCCCTTCCTGAGTCAGTGAAAGCCATGACGTTCGACGGCGCTCGCCGATGCAACGCGGCAGCGCAATCCCCACGTGTCCTCCGAAGGGGAGGCAGAGCAGGCGACTGACACAGCCTCGGCTCACCGATCCACGCGGGGCCTTTAAAATTAGTACTAACTATATGAAAAGCAAAATAATAACACACAGTTTCAATCAATTTAAATACTCATTCTATCCTCCACATACAGTATGCCATCCTGTGGGAGAGATGAGCTAATCCATCTGCTCTTTTTCCAGCTCTGTGACAGTTCATCTTCTGTCGGTGCGTTCACTCTAAACCATACAAAAACTCAAATGCTGACACAGGCTCCGCTCGTTTTGTCCTTTTCATTTGCAAAGTTTTAACCCGGCGCTTTGGTCCGCAACTTCTCATCACGCACATTTTCATGGGTCAGCATTTCGGAAGTCATTTATTTGCGTAACCAGTTCCAGGTACAGCAGCGTTAGAGTCCATAGGCTATTAGAGGATCCATAGAGCAACCGCGTATATCAAGGAATTAAAAAAATGAGAAGACAGCGGAGAGACTGTATTTATTCCATGAATACCCACGGGCTTGAGCCTGCTCCCTGTGCAGCCGTCCAGCCCAGAGCTCAGCACTTTTGTCTGACACTTTTCGGCTGGAATACTTTCCCCGTCTTCATTTCTCACATCTTTTAATATGAGGCCAAATGCTTTATCACTGCCCTGAACAAAACGCCACTGAGGGAATGGCTCTTTTGCCTAAATAAAGAATTCCAGACGGGGCCTTTTATTGCAAACGTTCAGGTCATACCAGCAGGACCATCACAAAAACACTGAGAGCAATAAAACCTGAAGTGTTTCATTTCCCCTTACTTTCAGATAACTGTAAACAATGTTAAACAGTAGGATTTTCCTTTTTCAGGAAAGATTTTGCTTTGAACATAGAAAGCTATTTTGAAGAATGCTCTTTACAGAGGTGCTCTGAACAGGCATATTACATAGCAGGGCACTTACTTCAAGGAAAAGGTTAAAACCGAGTTCGACATTTATAATTCTGTAAAATAACCCCCGTAAGTCAGCAACATATTCTCACATCTTGAAGTTTAACATCATTTATGCAAACCAGACTTGGCTGCCACTAATGCAACAGCCACTAGTGCACTCGCCCCAAAGTTCTCATGACACGTTCACGTTTTCCTCATTGAGCTGCCTTGGGTACCTCTTAAAACCCAAATAAGCTATTTTTGAGACTTTCAGAAATGTAATTTGTTGGAGGCAGCGCATTTGAAGGGGCGGCAGAACATTTTGCCACCTGGATTTCAGGAACAGCGCCTGCGACGCTACGAACGCCAAGCGAGGCAAACGAAGTTGCTGCAGCCCAGGCGGCTTGCCCCGACCCACCACCGTCCTTCCTCCAAACTGGGCAAGGTGTGACCCATCAGACGGGACCCGACCTGCCCGCGGCTGCTGCTCACGCTCGTCCCCAGGCTCAACTTCTGCCACTACGGCGGCCATCTAGGTGGTTTTCCTCTAACAGTGCTAGCCAAAGGCAGGTGCTTTCTCTCTTTGCACCTCACTCTAAGTGAAGGTTCATCTGCAATTCAGAACACGAAGGGAAGAAACGAAAGCTTGAAGCAACGTATCTGTGTTTGCTCAGAAAAAATGAAAGTACTCCAGAGAAGCAATCGAGCGTTGGCACCAAAATAAACAGGTTAAACACTAAAAAGCAAGCTTCATAATCCAAAGAGTGGGCACGATTGCAATGACTGCCTTTTTTTTTTTTTTGTGAAGTGCACATAATCATTTTTAAAAACAGATCTACAGCTCTGTGTGTTAGTCACAGGTTTCTAACCACAAGCCTTGATCCAGCCTCACAATTGTAAACATTATCATTTAGTCAGCCTGTTGTTCTTAAATAACTGATTTTATATTGATGCAATACAAAATCAGAGTATGCAATGTAGCTCACCTGTCATTCGTGAAAAGTATTTGATGCATGAAATTTTGGAAGTTCTAAAAATGCACCATCTGCAAATTTGTTATTTTTTCCGCATTCTCAAAACATGGGGGAGGTATCTCTGACATTGATTTGAAAAAACTCCTACACAATCTTTTTCTTTTTTTTCTTTTTTTTGCCAGAAGTAAAAATGTTGGAAGCTAAATAGCAGTAATAAAAGATTCTGAAGTTGAAAAGGGTTTGCTTTTGATACTGATCATCTGTAGCTCCTTCAAGTTTTTTACTAATATTTACTAATCTTTGGATACAAAGTATCACATTATTCTTTTGTTGTTGTTATTATTCTAAGGATTGAGAAGCTTCAGAAACAGCAAAACTATGTATGTTACCGAATGTAATTATAACTCGACAGCTATAGATGCCGGGATCGAATAACTGAAAACATATGCTATATGCCTGAAATTTTAAGGATGATGAAACTGTCACATTAGTAGCACACAGCATGTTATAAAGAACTCCCACAATGTAGCAGTTGTTCAAAAGTTGTACCCATCCGGTCATCCTATCTTCCCGATAAAGATATATAATACTAGATGGTGATTTATTCCAAACACAGCTGCAGCCTAACTTAAAGGTAATAACAAAAAAAAAAAAAAAAAAAAAACCAAAACCCAAACAACAAACCACACCACAAAAAGACCTTTTTAAAAAAAAAAAAAACCCAACAAATTTACAGTGCGAAAGCCCTGCCGGTGCGTGCAATAACGGCAAGCCGTTCCCAGCCGGCCCGCACTGCCCGTCCCCGAAAATTTGGGG
>JANVCT010000050.1:18311155-18343510 GCA_026770115.1 Aviceda subcristata
TATTAAACTGTTCTTATCTCAACCCACGAGTTTTACTTCTTTTCCTGATTTCCTCCCCCATCCCACTGGGGGGGGGGGAAGTGAGTGAGCGGCTGCGTGGTGCTTAGTTGCTGGCTGGGGTTAAACCACGACAACTGGGAAGAAATAAAAGGAGAAAATATAAGTATGTTATTATCATCAAAGCCAAGAGATCCAAAACATGGACAGGTTTTAGTAGAAAAGGACTTTAAGAAGGCAGTTAGATCGGACAGGGTGGATTTGAAATACCTCAAGTGACTCAGCAGGAATTAAGCCACAGAGAAGGGATCAAAATAACTTTAATTTGTTAGAGAAGCAAGAAAGCTTCTCACAAAACGTACCCAGATCCAGTGCTAAACAAAAGCTTTTTTGTTGTTATTTTTCTTGCTCCTTGCTGGACTAGAGCTAACGGGTTGAACTCTGCTGAATTAAAGGTGCCCGGCTCATTCTCTAGCACTGGTCCCCACTCCTACAGCAGGGCGTTAAACAGCCTTTTCCTCCAAAACCAAGCGGCTGCACGCAGCCGGCGTATTTCGAACGGTGCCTGGCCGCGCTGACGCCCGAGCAGCGCTTGGGACTTGTTTGGGAGGTGTCCCCTGGCACAGCCCAAACCCGGGCAACATTTCGGCCGTTTGGTCGCGCAAAGCGTTCTCGTGCCTGGAAATATTCCAAGCCCTCGATGGGTTTACGGCTGGGGCCGTACGGGCAGAGCCTACGCTCACACCACGGGCTCCGGCGTCGCTGCCCAGCTCCAGGCTGACGCTCTGCTGTTCTCCGGCCCGAGCGCCCGCCTCGGGCTGGAGCGGGCAGCATCCCTGCCCCGCAGCGCCGGAGCCGGGAACGGGCAGCCTCCGGCCGGTCGCCCAACCCCTGTACTGCGGCAGCCAACGATCCAGGACGTCCTGGAGCTGTGGTCGGTGCCAGAGAACCCCGGGGTGCCCCGGGGGTGGCCTGAGGAGGTGGTCTGAGCACCGTCCCGGGGAGATGGCTCGCCGTCAGCTGGAAGTATCACGACGGCTTACTTTCCCGCAAGGCACCCTGCGCGCCCCTGCTCGACAAAGCAGGAGGACGAGGACACCCGGTCAACGCCACACCACAGGTGAAACCGTTTTCTCGCACTCGTTAGCTCTCTCCGGCTTCACAGCCTCG
Organism: Aviceda subcristata; assembly: GCA_026770115.1. Classification (NCBI taxonomy): domain Eukaryota; kingdom Metazoa; phylum Chordata; class Aves; order Accipitriformes; family Accipitridae; genus Aviceda; species Aviceda subcristata. Next base: position 18,312,323 of record JANVCT010000050.1, read on the forward strand.
AAGTCCCGCCTGGAAGCTGGCCACCCTCCTGCCCAGGCAGGCTCCTGGCCACTGCCCCAGCCCTGCGATCTCCCGGCGCTTTCGTTTCTGCCGTCGGCAGAGATGAGCACTGGGAAGTCGGGAAATAGGAGTCACAGATCGGAAACTTTGGCAAAGCTCTCCATCGCTCTTTGCACAATTTCTCAGCCCAAATGCGAGCCACGAACTCATTTCAGATTCCTCTAACCACCCCAATTTTAAAAACTCTATTAATCCCAGTGACAGCTAGGTATCGCACCTATCTGATCGAATCTTCCGAGGCGTTTCCATTGTGCTCTTCTCTGTAGTATTCTGCGCATTTTAGAGAATTAAATGAGTCTACTGCATAATCTAATTAATATTGATCTTTGGTTCTCTTCTTGCTCAACACGGGCAGGAGGAGAAGGCACATAATTCACCTAGTTTAATTATTATTATTAAAGTTATTACAGTGGGAAAGCGATGATAGAGAGGAGTCCTGCATTTTAGCCAGAGGACACCAACATCTGTGGCCCTCCCAGTCTCCCCAGGAGGGAGTCCCAGAGAGACCTGGCCTCTCATGGTGTTGAACAACGTTGGAGGACTTGGCACTAGCCATCCAGATTTGTCCAAAGGGCTTTTCAGCTGCAGGTATATAGCATAGGTGCATGTTAATGTTTGCGCTGCTACAGAGCACATGGACGCATACCCAGAATGGAACTGCATCACATCTAAGACCTGCCTTGCAAATAGGGTGGAATGAGTCTGCTGGGAGTGCTGAAGGTCAGTCAGAGTCTGGAGGCACCACGATGATTTATTTGAACACTTTCCCTTTCTTTGCAGGTCAGCTGCTGTCTCTTGAACCAGCCTGAATTCTACATTTTCCTCTCCAGAGATGAGGTTATTTCTAAGTTGGCTGGATTGCATCTGTCCACTCTGGAAGTCAACAATGCTCAGTGAGACGCTGTGCCAGACAGTGATGCTGGGAGGGACAAAAGGCTTTTTTTTTTTTTGCCAGCCAGCAGCAGTATTTGTGAAGCGAGAGCATGCCGGACGCCTCAGACAGCCAAAAGCGTGGCCTCTGTCCGTAGCTCGTACCAGGAGGAAATGTACTCCCTGCTGGCAACGCTAGCGACGAAGCTAGGATGAAGTCAGTGGGATGTATTTGAAAAATTACCAGTCACCTGTTTTTTCCTTTCAGTCCAGGAGAGAAAAAGCAACAGCTCAACAGGGGAGAGTGTTGAGCAGGTTTTACATCTGATGCGTCCTTCAGCACCCTGCAGAAAATTACCGCCACCACCTCCAGTAGTTACAGGCTAAATTCTTCACAAATGTATAAAGTGACATGAATGTATCCCAATTTCCATGGGACCTGTCTTATTGTTAGTGCAAGACATCTTTATTATAGCTGCCAATAATCATGGAGAAACTCAGTGGGTTACACAGTGATCATTCACTGAAGAAGGAACGTGAAAGAGAAAACCTTGCTGGTTAATATGTGTGTATTTGAAGGATATAAAAGTCTTAGGGATGAATTTTGTTTGCGGCATTTTATATGGGCTTGTGTACTGTACTGTAAATGCAGTTACTATGCAAATGGACACAGTAGCCACGGAAGGAATTTAGGGTATACTGGTGGCGTCATCCTTGGTTTGAGATCATAAAAATTATTGCGCCCAACTGATCCAATGTCACCACGAGAAGCTAGGATTGATGACATCTTTTAACTTGGAGAGAGTTTTTTAAACAACACGCAATTAAAAATATTTTCTGGATCTATTTTATTATTTTTTTTTTAGCGTGGTTGCGTGTATGAATTCGCGGCACCCGTTGCGACTAACTAGCTCTGGTCCCCGTCCCCGCCCCCCCACGCCTGCTCAGGCCGGCGCTAGCTTGGACGGTGCTCTTCCCTCCGTCCCACCTTCTGCCGAGAAGAACGGAGGAGGCTCCGTTGGGGAGCGGCGGTGAGTGTCCCGTCCCCCCCCCCCGCAGTGTGTGGTGCAGCTCCCGCTCCAAAAGAGGGGGCGAGTTCCCCCCCCATCACCCTCCTGCCCTTCTCTCTTCCCTCCCAAGAGGTCCTCTCCCTTTGCGCCGTCAACCGCTCCGACCTTCCTGCTTCCAAAGCCTTTTGTGTAAATGCTCATTCTAGTGGGGCCAATTTTCCCCCGAGTTAAACCCAATTAACTCCGGAATAACTTCATTAACTTCAAAGCACCGAGCAAGTGAGTGTTAACTGTATGGAAGATGGAATTCCGTGCCGACTCGGGTAGCGTTGCTTTCCCCGGAACAGCCTTGGACGCGAGGAGGGAGCAGGAACCCCATCGTTCATCACCGCCCATTAATATCGAGCATCTGGAGGTTTGGTTTGGCCTCACCTTTGTCACAAGCTTGTCAAAGAGAAGAGCAGCGGGGGGGGTTTTTCCGTGTCTTCGAAAGTCATATCATTTTTCAATTTTGTTACTTTGTCATCATGACCTTTCTGCCCAGAAAAAGATATATATTGCTCGGATAAATTGTTCTGCTCTTTTTCTCCTAAAAGTCAATTAGTTCATTTCGTCATAATGCGTCAGAAGTCTCTGTCAGTCACACCAGCTCTTTCTAAAGTAAGGACTGCAACCAAAAAACACATATCAAAACACCGTGCAAATACTGTGCTATAACCTTAAAGTTATGTATTACTATCTCATTTTGTTTTCAGAGAGTAAAAAGAGGAACGAGAACATTTGTGATAAGGAAACACCGGATTTTTTCCAAGATTAGCTTTCCACTGATATTAATCCAGTGTGTGTGCTGCTCACACTTTGAATAAAGCTTCAAAATATCTCAAGCTATTTACCCTTTATATATGAAAAGTCAAGTGTGTTATAATTTGTAGTCAAGTAGCTGCTTGGAGGAACTCAAAGCATCAGGGAAAATTATGTCAGACTGTAAAAAAGCATTGCATACATTTGCACCCGGTTCAAGGCGCTCATAGTAGTTTACAAGAGTTAAAAATTTCATAGAATTAGCATTTGCCAGTCACATATTCAATAGGAAGTTGGTACTGGGGGGAAGGTTGATTTTTTTTCGATGCTATGTTGGGGAAGGGTTAACCAGTGCATTAACATTCCTGTACTCTAGAAGTATTTTTCTGTACCTACGTATCCCAGCGCGCGCACCAAATCTTTTCCCGTGACGTTTGAATGCAGGGCGCCCGCAGTTTGTGTTTCTGCCGCGGAACGCAGCAGGCAGACCCTCCAGTTAACTCTTCCCAGTCTTCTCGCCCAGGTGGGAAACGCAGCGCGCAAGGGCCGGGCAACCTGCGGGGCGCGCGAAGTCCTGCCCCCCCGCCGCGTAACGGAGAGGTCTTCTGCCTTTCGGACATCTCGGAAATCAAGCCTCTAACTCCCGGAGAGTTACTGGTTTCTCCCAGAGAGTTAATATTTTTAACTCTTCACGCTCTGCCTCAGCTCCCCCCTTACATTTTTTTTGCCTTCCCTCCCAGGCCCTTGATTACAAAGTGCTCAGAAAGTGGGTGCTTGCTTTCTTGCACAAGCTCCCCGCATATCTGCTTTTCCTTAGAAGTTGAGTTTGAGGTCACCCACAACACCCTGTCACAGTTTAAGAGGCTTTATATGTTCCTGATAAATAATCTAAACTTACTATGAGATGCAAGGTTTAGTAATGAAACCTAGGGGATGATTTAGCAAAAGTGAAGCCGCTCTGTGCTTTTCTTGATATAGTTCTAACATTCTGTAATTCTTAATCTAATTCTAATATTCTGAAAGTTTCTTGATATAATTCTAGAGCTTCCAGAAAAGTCAGATTTTTCTCATCAAAGCTCTGTTTTCACAGGGAACCTAGAGTCCAGCCGCAGACTTACGAAGATGTATTATAGCAGCAGTATCCATGGAGCTTAGGCTTTTCCATCCCAAGGGGCGAGGCTTGGGTTTTTTTCCCCCTCTAGGTTACCCAGCAAATGTAAAACTTCCCGAAAGACAAAGAGAACACGGAGCTGTGGAGCAAGCGGAGTGAGAGAGAGGGGTGGATTTTATCATTCGCCTCTAAATTACTTTCTACGCTGTCACTGACAGGTGCTGCGGCACCCCTGCCGTAGGTACCACCGCTCTCATCCCGGTCGGACAGGCTGTCCCCACCTGCTCCTAGCACACACTTTCCCACTGGGACACCGGCCCCCAACCACCAGTTGAGCCCAGTTTTCCGCACGCGGGGCCGGCGGCGGCTGGGATTCCCGGCGGCACGCGGGCAGCCGCGGCCTGGGCTGGACGCCTGCACAAGCAGCGACTAGTAGTAACCTCTGAGTAGGTTGGGAACCAGCAGGAGCCCAGGCTGGTTCCCGGGCGGATAAATTAGCATCCGTGGAGGAAGAGGGAGGCCGCCCGGCTCCACCTTGGAAGTGGTTTGCGTGGTGCCAGCGGCGTTCCTGCTACAGGTGGGGGACGGCGGCTGAGGTCAGCAATAGATCCAGGCAGCATCACCCCCACGCCCCCGAGAAGAAGACCTGCCACGAGTGAATTATTTAGTGGCGATGCACAGCCTCTGAATACTCCTGCCCTATTTAGGAGCGCGCCAATGAAATAGCTGTTATGAGGTTTTTCCCATCATCCCGTACATCAAACGCATGCCAGACACTTTGGGCAATAGGCCGGCACCTCAGCCATGAACCAGTTTGTGGTTATTGCTGTTCTTTTTTTTTTTTTTTCCCCCTTTTTTTTTATTACTTCCCATATTTTTAAATGGTGAGAAATATGATACAATGCTAAACTTTAAAATTACACCAGAAGCAGTGTATCAGGAAGCGTTTCTCCTCCGAACGTTGACGGGCATTTTGCAGGTGAGGTGCAGCAGCACAACCTGTAGCTTGTCTTCCCGAGGACTTTGGCAGGGGGGAGGGCTGGAGAGCAGCGCTCCCGCTAAGGCTCGACGTCGGCTCTGGTCTGCCCCCGGCTTTTCTGGTGTACAGCGCCATTCCTGCATCCTTTCTCATGTAAGAGAAATAAGTGGGTCCAGTGCCCTTGGGACAAACTCGGAAAAGGTGCATAGAAAGGGGCCAGACTTCTTTGAATTCTTTCAGTTAGTTCCCTTTCTGTCTGTGGGGATTTAACGTCCTGAACGCATGCAAACACGGGGAAAGCCCCGTTAGAATTGCGCCATGGAGCAGGCTGCTGGGCTTGCCTAGGCGCTTTGCATGGAAGTGGGAGCAATAACTTGGTTTATTGGCAAGTTTGGGTGGGGAGACTCGGGAAAGTTATGGATAATCAAGTGGTGAAGTTAACAGGCGTAAGTTCAAGCATGTCAGACTCCTCGGACATGTGTTTTCACTCAGAATAAAGAGGCTGGGGTTTGCAGCAATTTAAACAGAATTAAGCTACAGAAAATGAAAGCCGTTTTATTCCTGTGCAAGAGCACCCATATGGCGTTTATCAACCTGCAGTGTAGGCATACTTACATTCCACCTTTATTTGATTAACTTTCCTGCATGCCTTCATAATAGGCATGGTCTATGACGTTTCAGTTAGTTCAGGGAGCCTAAATATGCTGCTTTTACAAATGCCATTCCTTCTTTATAAACTAATATGGAATCCATCGTTAACTGTAATTGCACTAAAATTGCTGTAATAGTTGCCTAATGAATACACAAGATCAAATACGTCTACTTTCAAAGTAAAAAAAAAAAAATATAGTAAATACTATACTAGGACTAGCTTTCCGACAGAAATGAGCTTTTGTATGTAGGTGAGAAAGGAATTTTTTTTTTTTCCAGAGAGTACTGACTCCATCAGGCACCTCTATGCTGTCAAATAACTTAACTCCCCAGCTCACTTCCAGGTGGTGTCCTCTAATCATCCACCTTAGTCCCGTCGCAGAGGCACCTGGCGCGAACCTACTGTGCCTACTGCCAGATTTAAACTTTGGGCTTGGTACCAGGTATTGCACCTTAAAAAATCCTTGGCTTCCTGCTACTGTCAAGTCATTTTGTGGACACGACTAATACTACGTTTACGGTCAGCAATTACGAAGTCTCCTCATGTATATGTGCTCATGTATACATGTTCTAACCTGAAGCTTGATTAAATCAAAGGTACTCCCGCATATTACACAATGTAAAGGAAATTAATGAGATGTATAGGTACACATACATGCTGTAGATAGAGATGATGTCAAACAGACATACCCGTATTTGTGTGGCTTTTCTTTTCTCAGGCTTCTTTCGCTTGCACCTTCAGACTTCTCCCTGAAGAATTAGTTTGGTTATTTATGCTGCTTAGTTCACCAAGAATAAAGCTGTATTTTCACACAGACCTAAAGCTGGCTGAGCTCATGAAATATTTCACACTCTGATTTGTGTTTGTGGCGGAGGCAGTTCTTCATAGTTTTTAATGTATGTCTAACAGAGGCCTTTTACATCATTAAAAATCTTATTTAAATTTGGTTTAGGACTAAACTAACAGACGCGACTGGACAGAGACTCCTTTCCTAGCAAGCCTTGCTTCTGCCGCTGAGCCGGACAAATTACTCGAATAATAAGCAGAAAGGGGAAAGATGCTGCTTGATTGAAAGAAATTGGATCAGCAGCAGGGCTGTCCCGCTGCAAGCCCCACTCGCTGAAGAACCAGCCCAAGCCGCGGGCCGGCCCCGCGCGTCGGGCCGGACGGGGTCCACAGCCTGGCACGGGGAATTCTTCCTGCACGAGGTGCCGAGTCGGACGGGGAGAGCCCAACAGGAGGGGACAGCCTGGGGGCACGGAGCCCACGGTTTTCGCAGCTGAGGGTGCCCCCTCGAGCACGCAGGGGTCGTTAGGTTGGTGAGGGTGGACTCTGTTAGTTGATTACGCGTTTGGTTCGGGGTATTTGGGGGGATATTTCCAGCGTGCCTGCTTCAGCGCGAGCCCAGTTTAAATCCCCACCGTAAATCCTTTCAAACCCAGGCCCTCAGGGTATGTCTGACTTCAGACCTTTTTTTTTTGGGGGGGGGCCAGAAATGCGGGGACCGTTGTGCCGGCAGGAGCCGCGAACGAAACCTCATCGCCGAAAGGCTGCGGGGGAGAGGGTCCGGTGGCGGGTGCCCCTGGGGTGTGAGGAGGTTGATGCAGACGGACGCCTGTAAAGTTGAAAGCAGACGACCCCTTATTGCTAAAACACACACATATTTATCATCATATATTCTGCAAAGTCATTGTCCACGCGCACAAGGATAAAGTACGATGGGTTATGTTAACTCTGTTCACATGCATAAACATAAAATATAATTGGTTATACTGACTCTGTTCACGCGCATAAACATAAGGTACAATTGGTTATATCAACTTAAACTTGTCTCAGTCTAATTGGTCAAGATAAAACGCCCGATTGAGTTGGTTTTTCGTGCCAAGGTCCCTCTATCGTGGAATGTACACCTGTGTTCTTCTAATTGGCTTTATTATCATCTTCCTTGTTTTGTTTTCTTGTTCATTCTGTCCAAGGTCTTCTAAAGGCGTCTGCAACGCTCTTGTGACCGACGTTAGCTAAATATGTGTCCTCAGGGGTGGGCAGCGGCCGACCGGGAGCGTCAGGACCACCCTACTGCTCTTAAGTGTTTAACTTGCACCTTAATCTCATTTCAAGTCCCCGGAGCCTCCGGTGGATGTAATCCTGGAGGGTGGTAATTCAGTGAATGTTGTGCATGAAAGCGAACGCTTTTAAAGTCCTTAAAAGTGTTAGCTGAACGGTCCGGCGTCTTCAATGAGAAGATTTCAAAAAGATTGCGATATCAGCGTTCTGTGGGGAAATACCGCTTCTAGAAGAATCAGGAAAATATTTTTATAATGTTTGACATTTTTACGTTGAAATAATAGCAAATATTTATGTTCCCTTATTCTCTCCACCTCCCCTCCCCAGCTGAAAATGTGAGTGAAAAAAGTAGGTCTCTTTGCATAAATAATAGGAACACTTTAAATCTTCAAATATATTATTTTTCCAAAGCTAAGAAGAAGAATATGCTAAAAACCTAAAATAGCAGTTGACTTTTTTCTGGTTCTCACCAGAGAACTTTTTTCCAGTGAGAAGTAAGGGAAAGTCTTCCTCCTCCTCCTCTTTTAGTTTTGATTTCTTCACTTCTGCAGTGACAGACAGGGCAAGGAGTGTGACACAAAGAAAAAAATGGGAGAGATATTGTAGAATGAAACATTGACTCTGCATTTCTGTTAATTTTGAAGTTTTGCTTAAATATAACATATAATTTAAAACATCTTATTTATCTGAACTCTCAAGTTGTTATAACCTCTACAAAACAAACTGTTTTGAAGTTTTTGTATTTAAGTGTTCACATTAGGAAACTTACTTTTGTAGAAATGGCCAAATTTTAGAGTATCTGCATTTCCCAGTATTTCCAGACGAAACGGTGCATATTGTTGCCACTTTCCAAATACTGACCTTTTTGAAAACTATTTCAAACTAAACACCCGCAACATTTGAATATCTTTTTTTAATGTCATATTGACTAAGCATGAAAGCAAGCATTTCAACAAGAGAATGAGTGTCTGAGTGTGTCTCATGGGGGCAAAGCACATAACATGCTTTTGGTAGAAAGTAGCAGAACATTACACCCTTTTAGCAATTAAATAACACGTGACTGTAGGAACGGCCTTATATTTTAACATTTGGAAAATGTTTTCTTAGACTGCAACCACAAGGAGAAACTCATGTGACTATCAAGCCTCCCTGCGTTTAGAGGTTTGTCATATCTGCCACAGCTCTATGTTTTCTCTTTACCTGTCTTGGTTTCATTCTCTCTCCAGCATCCTCCTCCCCATCCGATTTCCGAATATCAGAGGTACTTTATGGGAACGTAAAGCTACTGCTGGTTAGTCCAAGGCACACCGCTACCTTCCTTACCCATCTTACGGTGGGGTTTACCCATACGGACCAAAATATAGACTGGTTTATGCAGAGCGGGTCTGGGAAATCTGGGGTCACCCAAATTATTTGTATGCTTGTGGGAGGAAAAATAGTCCAAGCACTAGAGTCTTTTTTGAATGTGCTTTTGTTTGTTGGACAGTTTAATTTTTTCACACACATTATTTACTTTCCTTTGGTGGATTTTGAGAGAAATCAGCTCTCATAAAATTTTTAGATGAGCATTTTCTAACTTGTTGAGGTGAGCATTAAGCTTCCTGGTTTCTTAAAAAGAATCCCTATTATTCATGTTACATGCAGGCTAACCACATACATAGGCTTTGTTTGCCCTTTTTATCTTTTACAGGTTAACTGAATGATTAAGGAGTTCACTGAAGTGAATACTGTAGAACAAGGAGGCCAACAAGCCACTCGGGTCACTTGGCTTAATGACCAACAAAGAACACAGTCCGAAAAATATTTTATTCTACAGAGTGATCTGGTTCTCATGCAAATGCGTAATTACAAAAATGACCCAGATTGTTTATCCCAGAGAGCATCTGTTCTGGTTTTCTGGAGTTGTTTAGTTTGGCAACTTACAATCAAAAGCAATTTGTAGCTGGTGTATTGAGCTGACTGGTCTGATAATTAGGCTGGGCATTCTGGATCAAGTATTTTATTACCTTATTAAAAAGTTTGTACCACATGCGCCTTGAATATTCCACCTTAAATATTTGGTCATGCAGTTAGATTTTTGAAAGAGAATAAGGAATGGATTCATAAATTTATTAATAAGTTCTCCCTTTTTGGTTGCCTGTTATGCACATTTCAACTCACTGTATCATATCATAATATATATCATAATGGACTCTGTAAATAAATATATATTTACCTTATTGCCAAGCTGTATTGCTGCTTCTGCACTTTGGGTATTTTTCCTCTGTCTTAGACTTCGTATCATCAAGCTCCCTCTTATTGATTTCTTCACTTTGTTTTTTATAAACTCAGTCACTTGGAATAGGAAAACCTGGTAAATCTGAGAAAGACATTCATATTATTTTGACATATTATCGGTACTTTTCTTCCAAGCAAAGTCATTCTCTACTCTCTGTGAGATATATAAAACAATAAACAAACCTGCTTACTAAAGATGCCGGCATTTGACACAGTCTTTGCCTTAACAACGCTGAAATATGATTGACTCCTTCTAAAATAAGATCACATTTATTTATCCCACATTAAACAGCGTGACCTTTTCAGCAGCACTGTACATGTCTCAGATTTGCTAAACAAGACTCCCCGGGACGATTAACGAACGGCGGTGAAATCGCCAAAGCCAGCCCGCAGCTCTCCCTCCCCGGCTGCCCCAGACAAGCCGAAGGGAATTTACCCTCGGTACCTTCGGGGACGATGCCACTCCGTTTGGTTAGCCTGACGCGGCCCCTTCCCCAGCATCCCCACGTGTCTTTCTCTTCAATACTTAATAATAATACTTAATAAAATACTCTTCAGTAGGGACGTCCCAGCCCACCCAAGGCACGGCCGCCGCGGCGCCTGCCGGGGGCAACCGCCGCGAGGAACCTCAGCGCCACTTGCGATGAAGTTACGAAGTTTTTGCTGCTGCTCGGTACGTGCCTGTCGAGACACTTGCGGCCCTTCCGAATGGATTCCCCGTTCTCCGACCCCCAGGGCTTTCATTGCCGGGTAACGTGCAGCGCACCTGTGGTCCCTCACCTCCTCTCGCTGCTTCCTATTTAAACTTACCTGCCGCTCCCAAAGCGCAGCCACGTCGTCTGACAGCTTCAAATAACAATTTTCTCTCCTTCCTACCCGACTTAATTTGCAATAGGAATGAGCAGAGGTCACGGCCCCGATCTGGAAAAACACTTAAGCGCACGCTTGTTGTAAATCACAAGAAATATTCACATATATAACTCTGAGCACATGCATGGCTGTGCTGCTGGACTGCTGCCACTGTTTTTAAGAATAGACCGCCTGCTTTATGTTCTGGTACTTATTCACAGTGCAGGACACTGATACCTCATCTTGCAGTATTTTTCCTTTGTGCAGCCCAAGAGGTCATTCAGAAGCTATGGGCGTGCTTGCCGCGTGTTTCCCTGTCACTGAGTGCTGTGCAGAAGGAACACGTTCTCTCAAACATCACACACGGACTGGTTTCCATTTCTTAAACATCCACACGTATACTGTCTCATAAGCAAAAATAATACCAGATATCTTCAAGGAAGAAGAAATAGCACTTTTAAGGAAGTTTCAGGTACTAGACTTTTTTTTGGTGTGGCCACGTACTATTTTTGTAGACTCTCGCAAAGAAACGAAAGGTTAAAGACTAGTTTTTATTCTACCTATCCTGAAACTACAGCTTGACAGTCTGTATTCTTATCTCAGGAAAATGTGAAAAACAAACCCCTTATTAAACGTTTTTATTCTTCGCTAAAACAGCAAGCAAACCTCTGCAGTCTGTGGCTTTTACATGCTGGTACAGAACGTTCTATTCACCCACTCATTAAAGAAAAATAAAGCACTCTATGAAATAGTGGAAAATAATGTTCCTGAAGAATATGCAGGCATTTCTTTGAAGTAGGAAGAAGTAGCTGTGATGACCAGACAGAATTACATTCGCTTGATCAAATAGTTAACAACAGGGCACAGAGGAATCAGAAGGAGGGAGTATTCAAAAACAGTGGGAAGAAGATTAGTGGTGATTTGCAAAAGATTAACAGGACACATTTTTCAGTAATTTGTTTGCCAGTCTGGACACAGGGAGCATCTCTGATTCTTCAGAGGTACAGGCGCAGTATTGTGCAAATGTGTGTGTCACATCTCACTCGGGGAATCCCTGGAGGAGGTATATCCTCTTATTAGGACGTCCTTTGTGAGACACTTAACATGGAAAACAAAGAAAACTACAATTGAAGTGCTACAGTCAGTAACATAGCTCTTTAGGGTCCCATTCATCACAACTGTGTGCTCTGCATGCGTTTGTTATTTATTTGTTCAGGCACAAATATTATATCCTGACTCTTCTATGTAAATACAACGACTATGATATAGTTCAGTGCAGAATGATACGGGTCTAACGGGGCCATTATCAGGGTAATGTCTGCGAGGTACCAGGAAACCAAAGGACACGAACAAAATTACAGACAACCCCGCTTCCACACAGGAACATTTATATCTCTCAGCAGGTGTAAGTTACAGAAAGATCCACCTCTGTAATTACTTGGCACATAGAAAATTACATTACCAGAATACGTCAACATTTCTACAGCATCTAATATGTCCCTTTAGCATCACAAAACGCTATCTTTCACTTCCCTTCTCCTGCAGTCTTTCCTTATTTTAATGGAGGATCCACAAGCTACTGGCTGAATATGGGCTCTGGTTTCACGTGTGAATCCAGAGCTAGGGACAGTGTACGTGCTCCATACTTGGAATTTGTCTCCTAGCGTAGCGCGCATAATTTATAATCTGAAATAAATCTACAGGGTACTGATGAGCACGGTGTGGATGTGCGGCTGTTTATGTTGGTGTTCCTTAGATCTGGAGTAGGACGGACACACGGTCACCGCGCCTCCAGCAGCGCAGCGTCTCGGTAAGAAGCTTCCCCAAAAGCGCGCGGACCTCGTAGCTGAGGTTGGAGCCCTGCAGAACCCACGCCTCGCGCTCGGCTCCGTGACGAGCTGTTCTTCCAGGCTGGAGACCAGCAGGCAGCAGGGAGCCAGAAGATTTTCCCTGCAGAAAGCGGGGCAGGGAAGAGGTTACCAGCGCCCTGACTCGTTCCCTCGAAGCCGGGAAGGGAGAAGTCGCAGCTCCCGAGGGGCTGCAGGAGGGTGACAAGCGCGGGCAAGGCTGGCTGGAGGTAGGCGTTCGCTGCGGTGGGTTGACTTCTAACCAGCCAAACCGTAAGCAGACATTAGGATAATTCAGTATCACAGTGGGCACTGACGTGTGAACGGGTAAGTGGACGGCACGTGCAAAGCACGGTGGAAACATCGCCCTCTCGCTTGAAAGAGGCTCCTGCTGGAGGCTGCAGAAGGATCCAAGTCCTACGCGGAGACTGTGGCGTACAGGGTAATCTTAACAGCTAGCTTTTCTGAAGTGCAGTCAAATAGATCTGGAGAAAAGTCGAGGCTATTTTGATGAAAATACTGATTTAGATGCTATTTTCTCTTTAGGTGGGTTGTGGGTGTTGGGCATCTTTGAGCGTTGCTTATTGACTCTCTGCTAGAGATGCTGGGTTTTTAGATTTATTATGACTAGAAGAAATTCTGGTCACATAGGCTGAGACTTTTATTCTCATATATATTGGCCTTCACACGAGATGGAAAAGTTGAAAATAAAAATAGTTGAAAATAAAGTCACCTGAAGGCATACACTTGCTAGAAACCAGGCATCATATTCCCACAGAATAGGGTGGTAAAGTCCAGTCTCTTTGATTTTTCAAATTTATTGAGAAAAGTGCTCAGGTTCATGCTGACAAGTTGACAACAATTCCCATATACCACAAAGCACTAGAAACTGATGCTTTCATAATATTTCGCATTTTCTTAAAACTAAAACAGAGTCGTCCAACAGAGAAAAAGCATGGATTGCTGCCTTTCGAAAACAATAAATAACCGCTTGCATGAATATTAGTTCTATCACCAAAATTCTACCTTACTTTTTAGTAAGGTATCTCATCCCATAGTTGAAATCCTGTCGACGTTATTTGGCTGAATCCATAAAAAATGTCCTTTGCAGCTGGCGGCTTCTGGGTGCTGGGCTGCTCTTGCCTTCTTCCCCCCTTTTGCAGCACGGGCTGGCAAGGACCCTGCTCGGAGAAGGTCTGTTGCGAGAGGCACAGGCAGGGCAGGTTGGTTCTCATTTATGCCCGTCTGCCTGCACAGCCGCTCGGGCGTCTGTGGGAACGTGACCCCACAAACCTCACTCATTTGGAAGAAAAAGGGGGTTTGTGATGGGGGGGGCACAACCTTCCACCGCCGCTGCCTCCCGCTTCTTCCTGCGTGGCGGGCACGGCGCTCGCCTTCTCCGGGCTGCCGCCGCCGATGATGATGATGGTTCCCTGCTCTGAAAGGATACGTAAAACAACCACGTTTCCAAGAAAATGTCGGGCCGTGCAAGCTTGTTGATAAATTATCGTTAAATATTAACGTAATACAAAAGGAGCGAGAAAGGAAGATCCCCGCTTCAATTTATCCCGTGCCACGCTGGCTCTGTCTGAGATGATTGCTTCCAGCACACCTGCAAGACTCTGAGAAAAACATTTGAGCTGTACCCGCTGGAACAGATCCTTTGGGGCAAAAAAGCCAGTGAAAAGCAGCTGTACTCAGAGTGAAAGTCCTAAAAATATTCATAGTATCCTGTCTTCTCATCAAAAGCTACAGGAACCCCTTAGGAAAGAAACGACAGCAAGCTGTAGCGCTCAGGGATGATGGTGATGATATATATGTGTGTCTGTATATATATTAAAAAAAAATCTGGTGATTATATAGAGATATAGACATAGAGACACAGAAATATAGCGATATCATCTGATGCCACTAAACCTAAGAAAACGGCAAAAGAGCGATTGTCTGAAGCTGAGCCCAGACAAGATTCAGGTGATGCTGGTCAGAAAGAGGTGTCTTTAAAGAGCCAAGCTTTGTTCCCAGTTTCTGCCCAGGGCATCAGGCCCTCACTTGGCCAGCTGGTGCAAGGCCCTGGGCTTCGTCTGGCTCCCCACAGGGAGTGGGTGACGAGGTTGAACAAGTTTGCAAAAACGCCTTCTTGAACCTCCTCTTTGCTGGCCATCTCAACAAGCGCTTGGCCATGGCACCCGTCTCCTCCGTGCTGGCTCAGAGGAACGTGCCGAAGCCGAAGCCGACCCGGAGGCGGGAGCCTGGCCGGCCGCTCTCCCCGTGCCGTGGCTGCCGTGAGCTTCACCGGTCGAAGCAGCTTTCTCAGCCAGAGGTCTGGCTTTATAACATGCGTGAGACCCCCCTGAAGTCCACCAGGGAATTTGCTGTTGCTATAGATTTTCCATGAAGCACTTTCGTGTGTTACAGTGGCAAGTGACAGAAGAAAGCTCTGGGAGGAGAAATTCATAGCTATCTTCACCATACTCTTCCCTGCGGCCATGGCCAGGCAGAGCCCCAGCAGCCTTCACCCGATGGAAACCCCCAGGGACCCAGAAACGGTGTATGGGGGAAGGATGTTAAGTCTGACAAGTCACTGAGGACTGGCCTAATGGGTGGGTTCGGGGCAAAGTGAGGGCACCCTGAACCCACCAATGCTTTTGCAGGCGTTTACAGTACTGTTCTTCCCAGTGGCTCGTGTGTTCGTCTCCATTACGAGTCGCACTGGGCTGTTCCCAGACCCTGAACAGGGAGGGAACAGGACCCCCTGGGCTACCAGCCAGGTGGCCGCAGCCCAGGTGCCCGTGCTCTCCTGTGCATGAGAACCAAGGCTGGCAGGTAATGCCAGGTCAGGGGGGGTAAAAATGCTCCTTTAGCTCAGTGCCCACCCGCCAGAACCAGCACAGCCTACCTTATCTTGGGAGTCACTGGTTTCCTAATGAAGTCAAGAGCTGGGAAAAAATAACAAGAGTCTTGTTCCTGTTAGTGCCATGGTGCCACATTTTCAACCGTTTGGATCAATTTGCCACTGTGCCAAGAGATTTTTATTTTGCATTGACTTTGACCTGCAATAACAAGGGCCTGCCTGTACAGTGGGCTTCCTCGGTCTTACGCTGCGAATTTGGGGATTAAAGCACACCCAGCTCAGAGATGGCAAAAAGTAAGCTGGAGCTGCAGACTACAAAAAGGCGTTAATATACGTTAAAACGTCCTTGAAGTTCAAGCGGTTCTGATGGTGTCAAACCACCTGGGAGCCCAACCCTGCCCACACCATCTGACGTGGCTAACTGGGACCTCCGCTCCCCCCCGCTCTGCCCGGCCGGGGAGGGGGCAGGCACGCTGGGGGCCGCCGGGGCAATCGCCTCTCCTCGTCCCGAGCGCCTGCCAGAGCCGGCAGCCCTTGCTAAATCCGCTAGGAGGGCGCCCGAAGGGGGTCTGGCAGGGGAACGCGGCTAACGGAGAAACTTCTGGCACTCCTGGCGGTGTTCTTCTTGGAGAAAATACAACTTCTGCCTGTGAGGCAGGATTCATCAAATGCGTTTGAAATCTGCGTAGTTTTCAAAGAGAAAGAGGATGCAGAATCCCATGCGTCAACTGGGGGAGTCTGAGAAAGTTTTTTTTTTCTTTGTGCTGTCCACAATAACCGATAATGTTACATCTTCCCAGCAAATAACTCTGCCTGGTTTCAGTTGCTTGCCAGGTTTAATTCTTCCTACCTGTCATAGTGCTACAGGTTTTTGCTGGCTGTTGGTATTGTGGTAATATGTGTAACGCCACCCGGTTTGTACATCGGAGGTTAATATTCCCGTTGCAGTTTAATTTGCATTGCAGAGGTATATTCAAGGAAGCTGATTTCCGTGTCTTGATAGAGGAAATTAATGGTAGAAATGATAACAAATTGTGAAATTGCAGTTCTGAATAATCAGAAGTACAAGATGCGTAAGGAGCAACATGACGGTAATCTCGACGAGCAGAGTGCTGCCTCCCGACCTGCGGTTTTCAGACACGGCAGCCAGACGATTTGTGTGGGTGCACTCTAGCTCTCCAGCACACCCAAAGTGCAGCAATAATTTTGTTCCCCAAGTATCCTAGACTGCCATAACACTGCTTTGTAAAACGTACTTCAAATAGGGAGGATTTCAGTAACCCTTCACAAGGTAGGAAATGTAGATTCATAAAAGCCTGATTACAACACATGAAACAAGTACCACTCGCTGGGAGCTTGTTTTATGTTGCTGAGTGAGATACTCAGAGAGCCAATGGCTTCGGTTCCGTTATTTACACACTGTATCACAATACGATTTTCTCTTTTTCATGAAGGAAGAAACAGCATGAGTGTTTTCTTTATCTTTCCTTTGGCACTATTGGATGTTGCCGTAGGAAGGATGAGTTACATCTTTAGACTCTCTGGTAATTAATTCCCGAGGTCTCAGTGTTGCTCTACCCAGTGACGACAGGTGTAGTTACACCAAATATGCAAAATCAAAATATTAAATGAATCCCACATTTTTTTTTTCAGTGTGGCTTTCAATGTATTGAGTGTGTTAAATTCCACAGCTCAGCTCATTGCTGCCTCCCTGTATCTGGACTTTTGCATCTGTTATATAAGAGTCTAAAGGTATCCTCTCTCTTGTACATAGAGCTGTGATAGGCATCACATAAATGCCTACATTTCACAACGGTGACATAACTTGCCTTTATGCTCCACGTACGGATGTCAGAAAACACCATGCACATAAAGGACTGCCATGTTTCCATAGAAACTAATGTACTTCAGGCAGAAAATTGGGATGAGATTTATAAAATTTATTAAAAAAAGCGCAAACCATTAAAAAAAACAAGGAAGGACACCAAATCTTCTCACGTTTTTGTCAAAATGCTCAAAAGATGCTCAATCCATCCCTCTATAAAGTATCTTTTAAAAATCAGAATTTGCCAATGGTAAATGACACTGTCCTGGACAACTAGACTGTCAGCTTAAGTATTTCGCTCCGTATCCCTGTCCCCAGTAACGACGCCCAGACAGTGTTTTGCCTCCCGCATCTTTACCGACGAGCGCAGCACGGAGCTGCCGTGGGATGCCCCGGGCCCCACACGTGTCCTTCGAGGGGCCGACATAGCTCCCGGGGGGGGCCAGACCCCGCGCCTCAGCTTGCCGAAGAGGAGCGCGGAACCGGTTGAGGAGGAGGCGCTGCCACAGCCTTTCCTTCATGAATTTTACAGGAAAAAAACGGGAGAGGCGGAGCAGGCACCGCCTCTTCGCTCTCCCAGGACATTTTCCGTGCTTCGGAGCTGCGACGGCCGGACTGAAGAGGGATGTTTTCTAACCCAGCCCTGCCAGGCCCGGAGCCGGGACGGCAGCATCCCTGCGGCCGCGCAGTTTCTGGCGCTCACGGAACATCTCTTCCGTTCCCCTGCTCCCCTGTTTCAGCTCGGGGCTTTGGTGCTCGCCCTGGGTCGGAAATATTTCCCGGTGACAGGAGAGTGGCTTCCCCTTTCCCGCACCCGGCTGCCTGCTCCTTGGCAGCTATGTGCTGGCTGTCTCAGCTCCCAGTCCGGCTGAGTCAGCACTGCTGGTGGGGCTGGTGCTGCCTCCTCCGATATTTGTAAGACCTGCAAAAATGTGCAGGCAGTCTGAAAGGGTTACTGCGGCAGCACAGGAGGCAGAGTGAGCGGCAGTTTTCCATATTCATTTTCTTCGAGGGGCAGGGAATGGGTTCGTTTCACCCGCCACGTCATCAAAACAGGTTTCCCAGCTCTGCCTCAAGTCTGATACAGACACAAGACAGATGCTGCTGTACATATTTCAGTAATTTTCCTATCCAACTCTCCTGGTCTTCCCTCTGCGACTCCTGCATAATTCAGGTTGCTTACAGTGGTCTGATGTTTCTCTTTGAATTTCTTCTTGTCTGTTTGCCCTCCCCTTTGCCAGTGACTACAGTCATAATACTTTAGCGCCAGCCTGGGGACTGCAACACCCCCGCAGCCGCAGCGCGTTCTCAGGGCTCCTCTGCAGTCCCAGCCCTGGCGAGGAAGCTCCAGCTCCTCCGGGTCTTCGGGGGGGGGGGGGCATGCCCGACCGCCCAAACAGCAGCTTTCACAACAAAAACTAAAGAAAGGTCGCAGAGTACTGTTATCAGTAAAGCTGGGTTTTTTCTAGGCTATCACCTCTTAAGGGTGGGGGGTTTGCATCATTTAATAGGTGATACCACTGCTTAGAAGCAGGTTTGGGAAGGGAAAAGCAACCAACTGCATAGTTGTGAGGTGACTGAGTATCTAAGAGGATGGGGTAGTGGACGATAGAAACTTTCATGAATTAGTCATCCCTTTAAACTAACTCAGGTTCACCACAAGCGAAACCAGTTTTTACCTGTCAGCCGGCAAGTGCAGCTCAGTCTGCGCAGCACAAACTGCAAAAATCACTGCTGCCACCCTCTCTGGGTGGGCTCAGCACCCAGAGCGAGCCGTGACACAGAGACTGAATTATTGCCTTGCTTCGGCAGCAGTCACTCTACGTGAGGACTGAAACGCACGCGTGGATTTACAGCAAAAAGCCAGCAGCCAGCTACATTAGGGCTGGATCCATCCATAAAGAATGTAGGCACTGAAGCATGTAATTCTGGAAACTCTGGTGCCTCCAGTGCCTTCTGAACCCAATTTTAGGTGCCAGGACCCCCAGCGCCTGGGCAGCGAGCCCTCTGGGTGCGCTTCCCCTGCCCTGCGCCGTGGAGGGATTCCTGCTTTCAGGCTACGGGCAGCACTGCAGCACCAGTCCGGGCTGTCTTATCCCTCCCCTGGAGCCAGTCTGAGGCATAAACAAGCATGAGCTTCAGTATATTAAAGCTGGGGATCTTTATTTCTGCCTCCAAGTCAGTCTGCACACTGGCACAAACCCTTATTGCCTTGACTTTAGGTGCTCAGTCCCCATTTAGAGAGAACTGCCCAGCCCCAGCAGCTCCAGTTGCTGCCCTACTGCTGCACAGGCAGTGGTAGGATGTGTCTGAGCAATACCAGTCACCTCCCAGCCCTTGCCATCTCAGCAGCAGCCCTGGTGAGGCCTGATCCAGCAAAAGATTTCACTCTGTGTTGGCTTTAAGTATGTGCTATTCCTCCTTGACTTCAACAGAATTACTTGTGTGTTCTCAGGTATGCGCAAGCTTAAGCACTTTATTAGATTAAATCTCTTTCTTTTTTGAAAATGATGGATTCTGTTAAATAAAAGCAGAGTAGGAAATGCTTGCTGCAGTCTATTTAGCAGAGGGAGCCAGAAAAGACTCCAAGAATAGGTAGGATACAACAGCAAGATAACACATATAGCTTGAACTGATGAAAGAGATGTTAGTGCTTGGACTCTTCTGCTCACTGGGACCCATTTTGAACATCTTGGTTAAGTCTGGATTCCCAGAAATTGAAAGTCAACAACCCTTAAGAAACTGGGCTCTTTCCAGGCATTCAAATGCAGCATCTTTAATCTCCAGACAATTCTGAAAACCTCTGTATCCCCTCCTCGATAAGCGCTGCAGATAGCAATTCTATGTAACCTGTCTGCATTGGTCCCTGAAACACCATTAAACCTGTGCTCAAAAGAAAGTTCTTGTCTCCTTCGTTAGCTGCTTTTGGCAGGGGCTCTCTTGCTGTACATATATAAGAAGGCTTCAGAATATAGCCAGTGCTGATACGACCTACACTAAAAACTGTCCTAACAGTCACTGTTGCAAAATCCTCACATGCAACTAAACATACACATGCCAAAAGAGGAGAGGAGAAGCGGCGGGATTAACAGCTAGGGCAGAACTGAGATTCTCTAGGAAGAGCATCTGTGCCCAATGAAGTTACACATCTCACATCTCTGTCAGCAAAGCTGACAGGATAAAATGCTTGCACTGTGCCTAATTTAATCCCACCGTTCCTAATAAAACGTAAAAATACACAAAGGTGTGTTTCAGCAGCAAAGCCTACAGTTTTATTAGGATGTACTATCACTGCAGCCGGAGAGCAGCTTCTATCAGCCATCAACAGCAGCAGATCAGGCACTACCCATTGCCAACAGACTAATTCCACCATTTTTCTTACAGTGCATAGTTAGAAGCCCTCAGCAATATTCTGTTGTGCTGCAGAGCTGAGCTTTTGGAGCTGAGAAGTTTCAGGCATTTTTCTGCTGGTTTTGAGGAAGATTTTGATGGCTGTGTTCATGCCGAGTAGCAGCACGGAGCTGAATATGGTCTCAGCAAAGATAACAGGGAACTCGGGCGGAAAGGTATCCCATCCCAGCCTCTTGACAAGACACAGTGCTGTCCACAGAGGGGAACGAACCTGCCTTCGCAAACAACACTAGATGTCTGTTGGTGATTCACACTACAAAAACCTGCTTTTCTGTTGCCAAGGTCTTAACTCTGGTTCCCTGTTTGTACGCAGCCAACGTATAATTATGTCTCACCGCTGCAGTCTAATAAATTCTTAAAAGCCGTCTACACCCTCCAGTTGTGACGAACTCCCTTTCTGTGACTTCCCCATAAACATCCATTTTTCTCTGGTCTTTTGGCCGCCTTACTCGTGCCCATCTGCTAACGTGGCAGGATGCTGCTTCCAGAGCGGACCCTTGCTTCAGCAGAGGTCCTAGAGAAGTTTGGGTTGTGCAAGTAGCCTCTTCAACACCGTCTCACAAGCGAAAAGGTCTTCCCCCCTTCCAGCTCCAAGGAATTCGCAACCTGTCTCTCTTTACGTTCTGCTCATATTGCAAAACCCTTGCGCTGTTCCTCCGACAGCCAGGGCTGGCGGAGCCAGATGGCCCTCTTTGTGGCTCAGCTGGAAAAGATCTGAGGTGATTCCTATAAACAGCCTGGAGATCCCAAATCCAGGGATTAAGGGTGCAGGAGTTCAAGCGCTTCCAGTGGCCGGTGTGTACATAGCCCTCGTTTCCATATTCCTGTACCTGATGAAAGGTCAGAAGAATGGCTTTAGGCTGGTTGTTGCTTGTGGTTTTGAAAACTTTGAGTTAATACACCATGAATTTGTCTTAACTTCGAAGGTAGCAATCTGAAAGAGACTTGCATTTGGCAGATTTTTCCAGGAAGGTGGCTTTTCCTGCATAAAAAGCGGGCGGTTCATAACCAGAAGAACATATTTATTAGTAGAAAAGAAGGTAAAAACAAATTAGGTCAAAAGACCTTCTGGTGACTAATACCTTGTTACTCACTGGACCATAAAAATCACTTGAGCTGGATGAGAGTTTGCATTCCTTTTCTGTAAATATCATGCTGGAGAGGGCTGAGAATACTCTGGGACCAAACTAAACAGCAGAACCAGAAGTGCCTGTTTACTCTACGAAAGCAAACACCTGAAGTTGTACAACCTGCCTTAAAACTAGCAATGAGTTACAGTGCTGGCTCTCAAGAAGCTAAAGAAAAACATTCACATGTGTTCTTCATTAAAATGACTCTTCAAAATATAAGACATAGGCTAAACAAGAATGCTCATGCACAGAAAGGTCATAAAATATTAGTGCATGCAGCAGAACGTACAAGATCTGGAAAATGCTCTTTTTTTTTTTTTCACTAAAAAGGCAAAAATTCAATAGAAGTAAAGCTACAACTCTTGTGAGTTGCCGAAAGGCCAACTGTCCCTGCCAAAACTCGTTGACATAGATCACAATAAATGGGACTGTTTGCTACATGAACAGCTATCTGGAGTATTTGATGATGACCTCTTTAACTTTTTTATTAACAAAGGCTGAAGAGGTACTAGACTGCGAGAGAGGCTACCTATGTACACTTAGATGTTGGAAGCAAAAGGAAACAAATTCCACGTAGGAGAGAAACTGGAGTGTTGCAGGCTGTGTTTCTTCAGTAGAGCTCTTGTGTATGGCTGCACAGAAATTCCCTCCCATTTCTCAGTTCAGAATATGATGAACTACTTGGAATCCCTCCCTCGGTGGGCAGCACTTCCCTGTGCCAAGCAGGAGGGGGGCGTTCAGAGCCCCCGAGGTTGATCAACGCGGCACAGGTCAGCGCTTGAGGTTTATTTCTTGGGGGCAGAGCCAGGCTAACGCTGCCGTGCTACTTCTGGAGCTCGGTCAGTTGCTGTTAGCTGTGCTTGGTCTTAGCTGTGTTATCTGCTACACAGTACAACTACGCCTCGAGAAAGACCCCCCCCAGTCCTGGGTCCTGCTCTGGGGTCCTCGGCCTTACAGCAGCCTTCCAGTACTTAAAGGGGGCCTATGGGAAAGCTGGAGAGGGACTCTTTAACAGGGAGTGTGGTGATAGGACAAGGGGTAACGGTTTTAAACTAAAAGAGGGCAGACTCAGACTAGATCCAAGGAAGAAATTTTTTACGCTGAGGGTGGTGAAACCCCGTCCCAGGCTGCCCACAGAGCTGGTCGATGCCCCATCCCTGGAAACATTCACGGTCAGGTTGGACGGGGCTCTGAGCAACCTGATCCAGTTGAAGATGTCCCTGCTCCTGGCAGGAGGGTGGGACTAGATGGCCTTTAAAGGTCCCTTCCAACCCAAACTATTCTGTGATTCTATGAAATAAATCAATCCCAAGGAAAAAACACTGCTGTCCCTGCTATGGCACGTTTTCGCCACTGCTGACTCTCCGAGTGGCCACGCTCAGAATTGTTTGATGGGAGGATAAAGGAGTCGCTTCCCCACGTATGGATGGGAGAAGTTGCAGAGAAATGGAACTAGGAAGAGAGGACATGGGCACAGATGAGAGTAGGAAAAGGGGGACATGTCAGTGTAAATGTTTAGGTGAGTTCCCAGGAATGCCTGGAATCTTTATTGCTGGTGAATAAATCTCACCGGAGCTGACAGCTGCAAGGAAGCTCGGAGAGTTGGTCTAAGGTATGAAATGAGGCATAAAAAAGGAGAGTTGTCCAAATTGTCATCTCTATGCTGCTGCCTTATCATCAGTTCTGACACAACTATCACTGAGGAAAGATTTATGGTATGCACTCGTCTTAGTTCTTTGGATAATTGGATGCTAAATACACACAGAGCTCATCTTCCAGATATTTGAAGTCCTTCCAAATTAGGTAGTAGCTCTTTTGGAACTAAAGATTTCAGTAGCCTGCCCAAACATGCATCCTTTCCCCCTCGATGGTGGACCTCAAACACTTCAGCCTTGGTACACCTTTGAACTGTTCCTGGGCAAACTACAGGTGTTCATTTCATTTTCTTGGGGTAGGTCGTTAGCTTTTTTTTACATTCAAGCTTAACATGAAGTTCAAAGGTGCATCCATGTGATAAAAATTATTAGCATCTGTTACAGACAGACAATTGGTTTGGTCAAAACATGTTCAGCCGCAAAATCAGCAGCAGCAGTCACCCTGCCCTGACTGTCCAGATCAGCATCGTATCGGACTGGATGGAGCCCTGAACCGTGCTGAGCTTTCTGTCCCCCAGGGATCCAAATTCCTGCCGGCAGGAAGCAAGAGCCCATCCACACCAAGGGGAGCTCCCCTGCATGGAGGCAAGTGAGACCATGGGAAACTATGAAATGGGCAGGCTGAAGCAAACCTTGGGATTAAAAGAAGAGGGGAGAAGAGAGCAAAAGGGAGAGAGGCAAGATGAAGAATCAGCCCCTGTTGGCAAGCCTAAGCGAGATCATCCCGGGGAACCAGCCGGGGGAACGGCAGAGTACAGCCGAGGGAGGGGGCTGGTCTGAGCGGGAGTACGGAGCAGCGCTACTGGTGACGGTCTGAGAAGGTCAGCAGAAAGGCTTGGCCTCCTTGTGCCTTTGAGAAGAACACGGCTTTGGGAGCTTGGTCCAACGGGTCGCTGTGCTCTGGAGCCAACCTTCCGCGGCATCCTTCCCGGGGTGCTTCCCCTTGCTAAGCCGGGCCAGCAATAAACCGCAGAGCGCTTTGTGCTGACTCAGCTTTGTTTGACCAGCAAAGGAGAGCTGGAGCTCAGCACTCCCCTTTGTCCTGCGGCAAGGGGAGCATCTCAGAAATTCATCAGATAATCACCCGGTCAGCTCGAAGACAAGCAAGGATGCCAGGGCTGAGAGGATGCTGTTGCAAGCAGATGTCTTATCTAAATCACGGCTTCTTGGATCAGGCCGTCATACTGTCTCCATGGGAAAGCCATGATTGCTTTGACAAAATGTGGATTCAGAGAGGAGATGGAAAATAATCACCCTCCCCTCATTACCTGTGATATTTCTTTATCTTTTTCCCCATTTGCTTATTGAATTATTTCTAATGCATCCTTGTTTCTTTGCCCCTGGCCCTTCCTTTTCTGTCTCCAAATCATCTTTCAGGCATTTAAAAGCTTTCCCTCCTCCTCTCTTATTTTATCATCAATTAGATTTTTTTTTTCTCTGAGAAATCTGAGGCTGAGAGCCCCAGCAGGAGTCAGCTGGCACGGCTTTATTGGTGGCACTGGAGCTCTGCCGATTTCGTCCAGTCAAGGATCTGGCTCGAAGACTTTAGAAGTTCCTGCCTTGCTGATGCGGCCACTTTACAGGGCTCTTGCTGTGCAAATTGGTATCTTCAGGTGCTAGTTCATACAGGAGGTACCGACAACCCAAAGGGGCAAGGCGAAAGGGCTTTTGACACCACAAGCTGCAGGTGTCTGTATGCAGGTTCCTGGTCAAATTGAAGGAGGAGAGCGAATTCCCTAGCTCTCACCCTGCTGAGTTTTAATCTGCCTCAAACTGCCCTCCGGTGCCTGCCAGGGGTTTGCTTTCTGCCTTCAGCTGCAAACTGGAGTTCAATCGCACCGCACTCATCGCTGCGCAGTGGGTGAAAACTCTTGGCCCACATATTAATCATCTGAGTCAACACATGAAGTCACTGGCCGAGGCAAGTGAGTAATCTACAGGGAGCAATGCAAATATATGGAATAAATTCTGTCTACTTTTCTGTTTGCTCCTTGTCCTCCAGTATCTCCTCGTAGTCCTCTAGGAGATGGGAGATTTCTCAAATGTATACATTTTGAAGATTTCCTTCCTCGGAGATCAGCTAGAGAAATATCTTTGGGAATATGCACAATTTGTTATTCATAAGTCACGCTCTGCTGCTTAGTCATACCCCTGCTTCTCTGTTCCCGGCTGGAAGCATTATGTAACATCTGTGTTCTACATAAGGGCGGTGGCAGGACGGGCTTCACGTAGACACGTACATACACATCTATACAGATACACACATCAGCCTTAAACACGCCGTTCCCGCTTCCAGCAGTACGTTTCTCAAATCTGCGGGGAGGCTATCGCAGACCAAAAGCCCTGGAAATGTGAGCCCGCACAAGGCAGAGCAGGAGAAAATCCCTCAGCTTAGGAGTCCGAACCGCTCCGGCAGAGCAAGCAAAGGCAACGCACCTGCAGCGCCCCGCTGACTCCTGCCGTGCCACGCTCTTGGGCCACGGCCGCCACCTGGACAGGACAAAGAGAGAGAAACCCAGAAAGAACCTGGCCACAGCTCACAGGCCAGATTGTGGAATGATTTTCCCTTTTAAAAGGAAAGAAACATTACTGCCCACGTGGCCTTATACGCCAGCCATGTCCAGGCTGCGTTGCTTACCCGGATAATTAAGTCAGAGCACGGTTCATTAAGGCGGCAGAATTGCTTCCCTGTTCTATGGCTGAGAGCATACACCCAGGTGAGAACACCACCACTTCCCATGCACAAGGCGAAAAATAAATACACACGAGAAAAGAAGCTAAGACTAGAAATAAATAAGCTGGAAAATAGGTCTTCTGCCTTGTAAGTCAGACCCCATGGCTTTTACCACCCCGGCTCACGCGCGTGCAGCAGCGCAGTGCCCCCTGCACCTCGGCACAGAGTTATTTCGGAATTAGCGACACCACAGCGGCACCATCGTTTGCCAGAACACCTGGTTTTCCCCCAGAGGCTTCAGATCCAAAAGCTGAGATCTGACAGGTTTTTCATGGTGTGATTGCAGACATGTAAATTGGAGGCAGCCAATTTCATTTCACTCACGAGCTTAAGAAATGTAAATCTGGGGCTCTGAAATATTCTAATTACTTCTCCCCCGATGGATCTCTGTGGCTTGAATAACACTAAAATTGCATGACATTCCACCCCCAGAAAATACATAATTCATATCTTCAATCCAGCATCTGTATAAGCTCTGTTCGACTTCAGGGAGAACGTTAATTTCAGAATGAGGGGAATCCCTTATTTCTTTATAGGGGTAAAAATGTAAATTTCCCTGCCGGCTGCAGTTTCCGTGTTATTCACCCACAAGCAAGCGAGGACCGTGCTGGCGGCGTGTGCCGCACCGAGCCGGCGGTTCGCCCGCGCCGTGGGAGAGACGTCCTGCCGGATCCGCGGCGCTGTTCCGG
Source organism: Aviceda subcristata (assembly GCA_026770115.1). Taxonomy (NCBI): domain Eukaryota; kingdom Metazoa; phylum Chordata; class Aves; order Accipitriformes; family Accipitridae; genus Aviceda; species Aviceda subcristata. The sequence goes on from JANVCT010000050.1 coordinate 18,339,138, forward strand.
TGGGAACGGAGCGCGGCGGCGGCTGGCGGCCAATAAGGCGACAGCCCCAGCCGCCACGTTCCCGTCGGCGCAAACGGAAAGATCGCTCCGAAATGCTCTGGTTTCGGGACGATCGGCTCCCAGCTTAGAAGGAGAGACACCTCTGGGGCCTGCGACAGAGACTGCAGGCAAAAACCTGGAGTTTTCCGTAAAGGTGCGAAGGGAAGCTGGAAATGAGGCCGAACGCTCTGGTAACAGGTGCGGTGCGTGCACGAGATGGAGACGTGATAAAAATGCGTTTGCTCCTATCACTTCCATGCAGCATCCTCACTTTAACTTCGTATTTATCGTATTCCTTTGAAACGTGGCTGCTTTGTAAGTATAATTAAGAGCGGGTGCCCTGCACTTTGCAAACATGGGGCTGCTGCCATGGCAACGGCAGGGGAATGCAGGGAAGCAGCTCCCTCTGATTAATGTAATTACAGAGCAAGCATGTATAACGCCTTTAAATCCAGTTTGCTTTTACATGACGGAGGTATAAAATGGATATGAGAAGTTCTCGGCGTGTTAACATTCCCGAAATGCTCTTTGTACGTGCTGCAAGATCACCATCGGTAGCAGATGATGCACGTCAGCAGGGACGTGCCGCCGCGTGGCAGTGGGGCCGGCCGTGAGGGACCGGGGGGGCTGACTTCTCTCGAGCCCAAAGTGAGGTTGTTCTCCGCTCGGTTTATCCCTGCTCCATTCCAGGGTTGCGTTTCAAAGTAAGGTTGTGTAAACGCGGTCGATTTCACTGCTTTAGGGTTAGAAGCTGCAAGTTCTTACATAAGGTGACTCACGTCATTGAAGTTTGGGGTTCAGGTAGAAGGAGAACTCTCGGGTAGGTGAAATTCCCCGTATGCCTAAGTACCGGTTGTGTCAAGCCTCGGGGAAACTGGTGCGTGCGGGCAGCTCCCCTGACTAATTGCCACAAGCCTTAATCCCAGCCCTGCATTCCTCAAGCATTAACCCTCAGTGCCCTCCTCTTTCCAGGGAAGCATTTCCAGGGTGGAGGGAAGGAAGGGCCGGAGCTGGAGCGGCGGGCAGGGAGGTGACCAGCCGACTCCGTCCCTGCGCTTGAATGGCTGGTTTGGTACCAGTTGGTACCATGTCAGCCACAGCTCCATCAGAAACCTTCAGTAAAGGAGGAGAAAGGGAGTTTTACGGCAAGGGAAAGCATCGTTTTTCCTTCCAGGACGTGCCTTGGACCTGAAAATACGTGCGACGTGGCGGGGACTGTAGGAAGCTATGTAATCTATAGCTAGTACCGGTGGAAAAATGGAAGGAAAATTTGGGCCCGAGGATCCTTTCACAAGGCCAAGAGGCAGGAAAGCTCAGCTCGGGTCTGGCCAGGCGTCAGTCTGTCTCAAAGGGATAGGAGCTCCCTCTTGGAGATCACCGGGATAACGCCGCCGCCGCTGCGAAGCTCTGCGCGTGCGTTACACCATGGATTTTTTGGAAACTGAACAACAGCTTGCACACCGTAGCTACTATCTTCACAGATGAAAAGAGAGGACATCCATCTAGCAGTGGAAATCTTGGGATCCAGAGAACAATCTTCTGTGGCCTGAGAAAATGGTATCAGGTTGAGGTGCAGTAGCTCGGGAATGCTGTTCCCCCATGACGCGTGTGGCGTATTCCGAAAGCCCTGTGCACCTGCAATAGCACAGTCTCCTCTGTTAGCACCAAGACGTCGAAAACAACTATTTTGTGGTAACCACATGTGCTCTTGTTTTGAGTATTGTCATTTAAAAGCCTGCCAATACAAATTATTGGTATTACATTCTCAGAGTACCTTTCCTAACACTTAAGAGCCAGATCCTTTGCAGCATGAGTCGAAACAAATCAGGGGAGCTGTGACGACCTCTGCTAGCTGAAGATTTTATCCTGGATGTTCTCCTCTGAAATCGAGGTGCCAGACCTTGGGTCCCCCTAATCTGTATCGGGTGTGGGATCAAAGGGAGGCACAACGCGCTTTGGGACATGCTCTCCAGCCGATGGCTTTTGTGATCCCCCCCCATTTTTCTACGTTAGAGGCCTCAAGCAGTGAGCGCAGAAATTCATATCAGAAGCCAGCTCTGGGGTGGATTACAAACATCCCAAGGTTTGTAATCCCCCCGCCCCCAGCTCCTTGCCTGATTCTTCTTCCACTATACGTATTTACACAGGCCATGGCCACTTGTGTAAGTCTTCCCAACATCGCTGTGAAATCAGGAGAGCCTGTCACTTCCCATTCTGGATTGTGGAGATTGATTAGAGCTCACCGATTCTGCCAAGACGAAGAATTTGTTGAAAAACTAGGTTTCGACAAGATGTTTTGCTGGAAGAATGTGGGTTGTTTGTTGGGTTTTTTTTTTATATTGAAGATCGTCAACATTAGAATTTGAAAAAAAAATTTCATCTTTTTATTTTAAATTGTGATTAAATTCTCTTACACTAATTTTTTCTTACTTTGTCTCACACTGGAGAAAGAGAGAATAAAAGTAAATTAAAAAGAAAAAAATCCACTCACAGTCCAGTTATTGCACTGAGACAAAAAATAGGAAATTAAATATTAAAAATGGTTCTGAAGTTGTATCCAATTTTGAAAGAAATGGAAACTTTTTAATTAAAACTTATTTGCATAACAGGCTTGCCTCTTATTAATGCTGTTGTTTACCTGCACATTTTCCCTTTGTTCATTACGATCTCTCTTAAACAGGCAGTTCATCCCAGCCTCCCATTAAGAACTCTTCTGCGTGAACAAATCTGCCAACAAAAGCCAAGAACTAATCAGGAAGTGACTTCTGTGAAAGCTCAGCACTGTTCTTAATTGCTGAGTGCCAAAGCATCTAACGTCTGGGAGCAGGAGGACTTTCCTAAAAATTGAAGAGAAAGCTGACTTGTGAGCTTGCATCTCTCATAATGACTCAGAGCCAGACTCCTGACTAAGAGAATTTCATTGTTCGTTCCACAGAATATTGTTAAATTACAAATGAGCAGAAGCGCTAGTCTGTACTCTTAGGCTGACATATGAATATGCATTATTCATCGCATTCTCATTATTTCCTTTTCCTTCATAAACCAGGAAATGAAAGACTAAAGAATGCAGCGTGAGGTGAGCCGAAACTATTGATGCAATCAATTTTAGTCGTATGTTCATTTTTCTGTATTTAACCCTCACTTTTCCCCTTTTCATTCTCCCTTTTTCCATTCTATCTTATCATCGGTTCCACCTATGTGTACGGCCCTAAAAAGCACAAGCACACTCTCTGGAGCACAGACTGTTTTTCGCTTGCCTGTTTTTTAGTGGAGTGTTTAAAGCAATGGAAGACTAAACTCTTACTGCAGCCTCCAGTTACTACAGTAATATAATTATTAAGGATACCTGAATCTCTTTTAATAAGAATTGCCATCACCCTGGTTCACCTGTAAATCAGATTTTAACACTTAGAGACAACATTCTGGGTTTTTTTTTTGGTTTGGTTTTTTTTTTAGGCAGTTCTAAGAAAGTGTCCAGTTACAAGGTTTATATTGCAGTCTTCTGATTTTTAATTTTTGCATACACGTGAGTAATAATCCATTGGATTTCTCCCCTTTTTGCTCCTCCTGGTAATGGAATCCTCCAGTTATTAATCCACTGCATCCCAAGAACTTTCTGAATTTTCCTTTTGATTTTCATAGAAAACAAACAGTGAAACAAGTGTAAGACAAGTATAAGACGTTTGATTTTGAAAGATGTTTTTAAAGACATACTTTCTCACCTTCTCCCCAACAACTGAGTGGCTGACCGTGCACCGAGTACCTGCCAATTACGTAGTGTTACAGACCAGGTAATTGGGATCGGGGCCAAATGAAAGCATGCGGTTTGCATTAAAGGCTATACACACAGTTACAATTTTTCATGACACACTAAGGAAAGTGTTTGAGCTGCAAATGTCAAGGCAATGAAAATTAAAAGAAAGTTATGCTTTTTCCTCTTTGAATATCCTCTTTAATCAGGTGTGTTTGCCTGCTGAATTAAAAGTTGAGCTCAAAACTACGCAGTGCAATTATAAACTCTTTCTCCGAGGGCTGCTTCTACAACTCATTCTGTAGCAGCTCTGAAAAACGAAGAGTCCGACTCACGCTAAACCTCTCAGTGCCTAAATTTAAAGACTCCACGCTACTAAACAAGACCAAAACAGACCCCGTGCGCTGACGATTGGCTCCCGTTCATCGGGACTGGTTAAAGCAAGCAGCCTCCGGCCTGCGGACGGGTTTCCCCGACCAGCCGAAGGAAAGAGGGGCAGGTCGTGTATAAATCTGTGGGCGTCCGTGCCCCGGCACCCTGCTCCACAACCACGGCATCCCCCCCCCCCCCCCGGGGCCGGCGG
>JANVCT010000050.1:18343610-18353846 GCA_026770115.1 Aviceda subcristata
CCGGGGCCGGCGGTGGGCCAGGCTGGGGGGGCAAACACCTTCCAGCTGGGGGGGTGTCTGGATGCCATCAGCCCACGCGCTGAAGCCCAGAGGTACAAAAAGGGGCTGCGAGAATTTCTACCGTAGGATGAGATCTTGCCCGTAATAACGAAACGCTTTGTCGTACGGCTGGCTTGGCTGAAAAGCAGCATCTTAGAGGTTATTTATGTTTTCTGAGCACCAGCAAAAGTCAGAGGCTGTTGTGTTGAAACCGATCGCCAGCCTCACCGCTGACTTCAGTGGGAAAAGTTGGACTTCTGACTCCCAGCCTCTTTTCTCACTACTGTTTTGAATGTCTCCGCCCATGAAATCTCTAAAATTTCAAGGATGTGGTGAACACACAAAATGTCTGGATGGTTCAGTCTACTAGATCAGTGGATGTCATTACACAAATAAATCAATAAACCTCAATTTCTCTCATATGTCAGTGAAGACATATTAATTTTTGTCTTCATGACTTTCCAATGCAAAGGAGCAAATGCCCACATTCTAAGGTTTCCTTTCTGGTCCTTGATCATCTATTTTCCGAGTATTCGTGCGCTAGAAATTACATTGCCTGTGCTTCGTCGGCACAGACTTACTAGACAAAAGCACAGTATTTCAGGGTATACGGGAAGCCTTCCTGCACGCTCCGCTGGGCAGAACAAACACCAGCCCTTCTTAAAACCCTTCTCTATCCTATATTCAACATCTTCAGCATACTCTTAATCAGAAAATAGCAATCATGTGGAGGATAGCTTTCCTCCATGAAGCAAACGAACTGTTGATTAAAGAGGTTAATGTTGGCAAGTACGCTGCTGCTAGAACTGCCTGATTTATTAATCTGAAACAAATGACCTCATGAGCATGTCACCGAAGAGATGTGTTCATGTGAAGACTTAGATTTGCATGAATTTATTTTCTGCGTGGAATTGATTAGCCAAAATGAATCAGTTTGAGGGTACTTGTTTGCATCTGTTCAGTTCAAATATTTATTTATTTTCTAATTAAGAGAAGAAAATCCTTTAATCAGTAGTTTTATAAACAACAAGATATCTTTTCTTTTTCATACACTTCACATTTGGAATCTGGAATTTCAGGTCAGTGGCACAGATGGGGCTGGGGAAGGATGGGTCCCAGGAGCATATTTTTCTTGTGAACTGTCTGAGCTCGCCCTCAGCCCAGCCCCCGCTGCCTGACAGTGCTCTGTAATAGTTAAAAATAGGAAATTAAGGTAATGTGGAGCCACCTGAGCTAACACCACAGGGATAGCCAGAATTCAGGCTAACACCCTTACCCGAGACCGGAGAGCATATCTGGTGGGCACAGCCTGGAAGCTTTGGGAGGTATAAGCATGTTTGGGAGGTATCCAAGTATCTGCTAGGAAGAAAATCGGCCAGGATACATGTGTTTCCTCTGAATCATCGAAGCAAGGCCAAGGAACATTGGAAAAACCTCCTTGTGCTGTAACTTCGAGGGAGCAGCGTGTTTGGAAGTACTGCCCCGCAAAGCGGCAGGGACGGCGGCCCAGAGCAAAGGCAGGTTTGCGCAACGGGCCCTGACCGGTGCTGGTGTCCCGGGGACCGTCCCTCCCAGTTCCACCCTTCGTGCTTGGCTTCACCTCTGGGAATTACAAAAGCTCTGCTGCGCCAGGTCAGTTATGGCCAAGATTTGCATCTGGTTGGAGCTCTGTACGATTGTGGGATTTTTTTTCTCAATTTTTCTCTAAAAACTGCCTTTTGTTTGGAATGCCAAAGATAGATGTTGGAGTGGATGTGCCTAACTTCCCGTCAAGTCAGTGTTTCTTCACAGAAATGCCCTTTGTTGGTGTGTCACGGGAAGTTACATAGCATGGCTCACCCTGGAGATGTAGCTAATCTGTTTTAGCACAAAGCGCTTGCCTGATTTGCCAGCAATGGGACTTCTTGTTAGGCAGTGGGTTCCAAGACCTTGTTTTACTTTTGGGGGGCTTAGACTCTTAAGAGGATAAGGAGTTTGTGTCCTTCTGCATCGTGCCTATTGCCTCCCATGGAAAAAAATGGAAGGGGCTTAATCTCTGTTTTTCAGAAACATCCAAAGCTAAAATTCTCTTAAGATGTGGACTTAAATGATGATGTGGATGACAGTTTCCAGAACTTAACTCCGGTGTCAGTAAACACATGCTAATGAAGTCAGCCTCTTTCCTCTGCTCAAAAAATTCCAACACAAAACCAATAAGAGAGCCTGCCTATTTCCTCACTAGAAGTTAGATTAGGGCGTACTGGCAGCAGCGTGAAGAAAGGGGATTCCCTATTTTGATTTGACACTTATTTGTTAGTTTTGTTGAGCAGATGTGAGACAGATGGAAGAAGGTAGCTGCATACCAAAATAAATAAAAGGTATTAGAGTAGCATATTTATGCATGTGCACTAAGCTTTGACCCTTTGTTCTGACAGTCAGCATTTAGCAAAACCCCCAATGTGTATTTAAGTGAAAATACAAAATAGGTGTTTTTGTAACAAAAACTTTGATGTTGGCATCTTTGACGATAGGTAACAACTGGAGATATCTTCACGCGGATTTCCCCAATTATAACTGATACTGCACTTGCCCTAAATTAGTGAAAAATTATTCATCTCTTTTGTATAAAGCCCTTAATTAGGTTCTTCCATGTAGATATGTATCAAAGCTGCAGCCTGGCACGTAAGAACCTTTCGATGCATTACTGAACTGCCTTTTTTTCAGGAAAGAGAGTGTTACAGCTTACTAGACTGCTTAAACTGAAAGCGGGTTTATCTTACGAGTTATTTGTTTTGCAGCGGCAGTTAAAGGATTACACGCCTACCTGAGTCTCACTTGTGCCAGGAACTAGACAGAGACTCAAAGGGAGGTGGCTCGCACCGTGAAGAGCTGCCACGCTAAATTCGGAGGGCAGGACACAGGTAGCGTGGAAAAAGGGAGAAGGGGGATCCCAGGAACGTGACCCGCTTCCATCTCCCTAAGTGCTGCCCAGCAGCAGAGCCGGCGATACACCGCACCCTCCCTGGCCCTCGGTCCGGAGCTCTGTGCGCCAAGATTAAACCTTTCCCACCAAATTCCCTCACGGTGCTACCTGCCGGCTGACGGGAGGACTGGAGAAACCCCTGGGACGGCTCAAAACTGGAGAAACCCCAACGCAGCTGCGGCTCAGCGGTGCCCGAGCCCAAGTCTGTCCTCACAAACATCCGTGCAGGCTCCATCACGGATCAGGGGGCTGGCAACACTTTACACGGCTTTTAGAGCTTTAAGTTCTTTAATAATTACCACAGCGACCAGTCTAAATTCGACAGCATGGAGTGAGGTTTGGTCCTCTATAAGACAGCGGGGCTTTTGGTGCCGGTTGCCACAGAGCTCAGATTCCATCTCTTCGGTTTTGGCAACGGGGGAGCAGGGTGTTCGGCCGCCTCCGCTACCCGGGGACGCTGCGCTTGCACATGGCGTGTACAGCCACCCGCCCAGGGAAAGGGCTGGAGTGCTCACGTGTTTGGTTTTACCAAAACTGCTTTGAAGCTATTCTGCCCGTTATCAAAACCTGTAATTCCTTTCTACGGACATGCAGTCACTAGTCAGCGAGCCTACCATCTTTTGGGCAGTTTTCTTTAAAAGTTGCAGCTAATAATTAGTGGATATGAAAAATCCGTCTGGTCATAGCCTTAGATTCCATTAGAGCACAAAAGTAGGCTTAACAGTGATTAGACACGTCGCTTTTAACTTCAGTATCCAGGTGTGCCTCATACATCTTAAACTGATTTTTTTCATGCATTTATGACCCTATCCTCATATTTTTCACTTTATATTTGTAGCTACTTTGGTCATTTGGTCTGTCAAACTTTGTTCTCCTGTTTTTGCCAGCTCCGGTCTCAGCATGGTGCGATTTCTGATCATCTTTGGGTGAATCTCAACTCACAGGGCTCTGTGTCAGTGCAAATTTTCTGGGGATATATGGAAAAGCTGGGCCTTCAAATTTTGGGCTGATCTGTTTTGATTGTACTTGCTTGTAGTTAAGATCATATGGTGTGGTCAGCTTCAAGGGGCACTGCATCAAGTGTCCTTTAAGAACTGTTATACTAAAAGACAAGTCTACTTTTAACCATCTGTATTTCTCTCCAGACAAAAAATTTTAATGAAGTCACTTATCTTTTCTGTCTTGGTAACAGCCAAAATAAATTTTGTCTTTCTACTTTTCTGGTTGCCTTTTAACTTATGTGAGAGGAGAGGGAGAACATGTCTCCCTTCCCCTAATGTCAAGAGGGCTTTTGAGAAGGAAGAAAAAAAAAAAAAAAAAAAAAGAAAACCTGGAGTCAGTAATGGAGAAACATCTAATTGTTCACCTAACAGAAGGAAATTAGGATCAATGGACAAGAAAAACATGGATTGCTGTTTTGATATTAACATAATCATGGCTGTCAAATGTGCACTCCTGGAAACTAGAAAATCTTCTTGTGCACAAAGGTTGATAAAATTAAAATAAATTATCCTTGCACCAAAACATTTCTTCCAATCTTTTTATTTCCTTGCTACTGCCTTTGATGTTGTCTGTATTTTAATAGTAATTTGCCTAGGGTTTTGGTTTATTTCCTGGGTTCAGTCCAAATCCTGTTGGGTGCGCTTAAAGAATATCACCATTCTGCAGCCAGCTGTATCTGATCCAGAGCCCAAAATGGTTATTCATGCCTTTGTTACCTCAAGATTAGACTATTCAAACTCCTTGCTGGTTGGTTTCCCTGATAATGCCTTCTATGAACTCCTACTGTTAGAAAATGTGTTTGCCGAAGTGACGCACTGCCTGCAAAGTCACTGCAGTAGCTATTGATTAACTGTTCCATTTATTGATTTTAGATTATTCCATGAACCTACAAAAAGCATAAACAGCCTCAGCACACCACGTCCCTAAAAATGTAAATTTGTCAGTACAGGGACAGACAGGTTTTTGCCTGCTTCAGCAATACTTCCACCTAGGAATTGTCTCTGTGCTTTTCAGTGGGGTACTATGGACTAAGGTCACTAATATGAAACACAGCAGAGCTGGCCCAGAACGGGCTAAATCTGTCAGATGCCACAGAGGTAACTTCATTAATTATATAAAGCACCAGTTTTCATAGCATTTTCCACTCATTCCAGCTGTTGTAAGCCCACAGGTGGCCTTTAACTGCTTGCTATAATACAACAGAATGCATTCTTCCTTCCAGCATTCAGGCCAGTTTCCATTAGCCCCTCTCTACAAACACAAAAATGGAGCAAAACAGCACAAATCTTAACATAGACGCTTTTCTAGTTTAATAACGTATGGAGGAATCTGAAAAAAAGAAAAAGAAGACTTAAATTCACAGAGCGTCCAGCTCTGCAGGCATGCATTTGTGTGGGGGGGTATGTTTACGAGAGGCAGGGAGGCAGAGCAAGAAAGTCCAAGGCAAGGACTCAGAACTGCAGCCTGAAAACTTCAGTGACTTAAGCCTGTTAGAAATACAAATCTACATTCTGTCCTGGTCAAATACCTAGCGAATTGGATGTTTCAGATACGATTAGATGAAAAAAAAAAAAAAAAAAATCCCAATATCCACTTTTCTTTAACTTCTTCTGTTACTGGATGTTCTAGACCGCCTGGCTTCCCACTGCCGACCCGCCAGCGTATCGTACCACCCGTCCTCACCCCGCGCCGTAAAGCAGCCGGTACCGTTGGCCGAGAGGCCGCGCTGGCGGCTCCGTCCGGCCTCGGAGGGCTGGGATCTGCCGGGCGAGGAGCTGCAGGGGGCCCCTCCATCTGCCACCCCAGTACCACCGCCGGCCCGAGGAACCGGGGGGGGTTCAAGGCATGGCGAGCAAAAGGAGCGGAAAACTTTCAGGCGGGTCTTTTCGCACAGAAAGAGAAGTCGGAGCGCATCCCGGGCAGCAAAAGTTAGCAATGCCCCCCTACGTGCCAATTAAGTGCTTTTAAACGGTGTACCCAGCTGCGTTGCTCTGAGTTGTGCAAATGGGGGTGAAATCAAACCCGCTTTCACCTTTTGCATCCTCAGAATTTATTTGTATAGTATTGCCAGGGTATAAATGCTGTCATGCAATGTGTGTGCTTTATACATGTGTATGAAAAATTAAAGTTCATCCTCATCAAAAGCACATAGAGTCCGCTACTCTCCCCACAGTGAACCAAAAGCCTGAATGAATAATGGAGATTTTTACTGTGCCCCGAGGTCAAAAGACTCTGGCTTGGACAGAACAATGAAGGGATCACATTCCATAGGGGGGTGGCCTCCCCTGAGCCCTTCTGGCCTCCGGTCTCTCTGTCCATACAATACAAGGGATTATTCACAAAAAACCCTGACAAAAACCCACCAATTTTTGTGTGTGGTTTACAGAGAAAGAAGCCTGGACCCCAACCGTGTGGGACAACACTTGCTAAATCAACACCTCCCATTTCACTCTCAGAACCAGGAGGGCAGCAAAAGTCTAAAAAGAAATCTCTATATTCTCCCCATTATTGTGTCCAATTAAAAAAAAGAAAAAAAAAGGCAAAAAAGAGCAAGCAAGTAGGCAGCTGAACTTTCTCTAAAGGGTGCATTTGAATATCAGAGGTGACTCCTATGGGAAGTGGAGAATTAGGATGTCATAAACGAGTGTGCTGAGGAACTACTGCTGAAGACAAGATACGAGTTTAGCTGTAAAAGCTGCTTCTGGCTGACAGTGCCATGTGGGATTCACGAAAAGTCTGGGGTCCAGACTGGGCAACTTCTTGGCCAAAGATGGTCATTACCCCATTCCAACTTGACACGCTATTTCTATCATGATTGAAATATATCTCAGCACATTCAATCCTGTCATACACCTGCCCTCCTGCCAAGGTCTAAATGGTACAATAAATAAAAATGACAAAAATAGGCTTACTAGAAATTACAAATCTAGGAAATATGAAGTTCTATGGGAAATATATATGAATAAATAGTCAGCTTTCAAAGATCCCAATCCTTACTACCTAACTGAAGAAAAAAAGCAGATATCAAATGTATCTTTGGATACCTTTGGGAACAAATGTATAGACTTGGGAACATTTTTAGAAGAATGGGTCTCATTTCAGATCTAACCTTAACTAGGAAAAGAAGTAAGATGGCGATTATCTCTTCTGTGCATCAATAAATTAGGGTAATAGTCCCAACAACTTAACAATAGTTTGGACCAAGCTTCTTTTCTGTCTTCTTTAAGAGAGGTCTTAGATTACTGTGGCAACAAATAATGGCTGAGTGACCTTATCCATCCCAGTTGGGACAATAAAATCTCATTTCTCATTCAACAATGTTGAAAGGCCGCTTGAAAAAAAAACTTCAGTGTTTCATAGTTATCCATTCACAACATCTGCAAGGCTTGTGTTTGAAGCTCTCCAAACTAACAGAAGGCAGCTGAAGATGTTTCAGTTGTTTTGTTAGTAATCCAAAATTGAAGATGCAGAGATTAAATTAGTCAAAACCAAACCAAAACAAAAAAAGTTGACTGATACAGTCCAAGCACTGTGCTGAACAGTGTGACATCAATGGGCAAAAATTAGTGTGTGTTAAGGAAGGTCTAATTAGTAAACAAGGTGAAGAGACAATAGACCTTGTCCAAATCCTGTTCCTGTGACTTGCCAAAAAAGGTCTAACTAAGCCTTAATGCTTAGCAATACCTGATCCTATAAAAGTATGCGTATCATTTAAACAGCAGCATCATGACCCTTCACGAGGATTTGCTATTTCATCCTTGGTCAACTATATCATATTTGTGTAAATTAACACAGAGGAGATTACATTCTGAAGTTATTGGCAGTGTATTAGGCAATTAAGCTGCTCAATTTTGGCTTGTTCAGAAACCAGCGCAGTATGCCTTGTTTCTTATCTAAGAAAATCAGCAAAGAGGACTGTGTCATCAACACGTTCTGGATTCCCAAGGAAAAAAATCATCCTCAAGCTAATGTCATCTGCACATGTATCCTTCTCTCTTAACAATCAACCAAAAAGAATTAGCATTGAAAAAATGGTAGTGTGATGCAGCGTGGCTGCAGAAACAAGAGGAAACCATGCTGTGAACCTTCCTTTAACTGACATAAAACTTCCTGCCCTGTTGAAGAGTTTTCTGCCAATAACACCAGCTTCCCCGGGAGACTGGCAGACACTGGAGGCAGCCGGCGCTTGGTGAACGCATCCCATGAAAGGACTGTTGGAAGGCAATGCAAAGTATTGTGCACAGCTTATTAAATCTTGCCAATCTCCTAAAAAAAAAAAAAAAAAGCTGGCTCAAGGCAAAGGTCTGGCTGACAGCTGAACATCCGAGTCAAAAATCTCACGAGGCATCTTGGACTTTGGCATGGAGCGTGTTACAGATTCACCGAGAGAAACCCGCTCTCCTCTAGCAGCATCTTTGGGATTTTTGTACCTTGTACAACTTCCCTCATATTTTCTTATAATCTGGTGGGGTTATATTGTCTGGCTGTGGACTGAGATTCCCTGAATATATCTGAAACATAAACCATTTAGTTCTCCTACATATTTACTGAGTATATACAGATTTTGGAAACATGATTATCTCTAGATTTTAAAATAGCTTGTACTTTCAGGTAATGTAGGCACAAACCTAATGAGCTGGAATGGAGTTTGCAAACTGCATTTACAGCAAAACATTTCTTTGAGGGTTGTTTAGGGTACCTTGAAAGCATTTCTTGGATGACATACAGCTTACCCGCACTGACACTAAGAATAAACAAAGCAGAGAGAAGAGTTAGCTGTTGCTTTACACCTCCTGGGAAAAAAAAAATGAACTAAGGAGTCTATAAAAAGGCCAGCACATTGATCAAGGCGGGGATTTAAAATCACCTAAGTATTGACTAAGTGAACTGCAATATTGAATTTATGGAGAAAGAATATTCTTAAGACGAACACAGGCACTTTCTGAACCACCACCTTGAGCTGCCAACGCAGTCAGGACACATATGTTAGAAATTAAGGCAGTGAAATCATGCTGAAAATGAGTGAATGTAATGAGTAGGTGAGAGCTAAGTTCACTTAACGAATAAGTGAAAATGAGTAACTGTAAATGAGACAAATTACTGAGTTAGAGGTAGGTTATTGAATTAGTGATCTTGACTTAAGGCTGTTACATAATAATGCCCTTAATTCTCTCTGGTGATATGCATTGGGTAAGTCAGAAAGTAAATATGTTAGAAAATGCTTTCAGCTGTGCAGAAAACAGAGTATGCTGGTGTGGAACCATGCTCCATTGGAACCTACAGAAGCGCTCTGCTGCTGCATATCATACCTTCAAAGGAGGCTGCAAACACAGATTTTACTTCCCTAACCATTCTCTACTATTATTCTCTACCATTCTATAATAAAGAAATAAAATACTTGATACAGGAGGTTTTTTGTCAAACGGATTTGGGGACTGCAGGCATTTCAAAAGAGGTAGAGAAAACAGTGGGATCTCCTCTTAATCCAGAGTATTAGCATTTGGCAAAGATGAGTCCGCTTTTCTTGGCAGCAAGTGGAGCATTAGTTTTGAGGAAATTGGAAACGATTTAAAAGAACACTATAGAAACCTCTTTGGTTAAACTTCATGGTAATGTAAGAGGGAAATCAAACTGACTTTAACCAGCTTCCTGGAAAGACTGTTTTTTAAGACCTGGGTGCTTCAGTGCATAGGGAAGATATGTCCAGGCACATGTGCAAGACATCACTTAAAGGAGACAGAAGCCCTAAAAGACACCAAAACATAGAATCATGGAATCATTTAGGTTGGAAAAGACCTTTAAGTTCATCGAGTCCGACCATGAGCTTAACACTGCCAAGTCCACCACTAAACCATGTCTCTAAGCACCACATCTACACGTCTTTTAAATACCTCCAGGGATGGTCATTCAACCACTTCCCTGGGCAGCCTGTTCCAATGCTTCATAACCCTTTTAGTGACGACATTTTTCCTAATATCCAATCTAAACTTCCCCCAGTGCAACTTGAGGCCATTTCCTCTCACTCTACGACTTCTTACTTGGGAGAAGAGACCGACCCCCACCTCACTACAACCTCCTTTCAGGTAGTTGTGGAGAGCAATAAGGTCTCCCCTCAGCCTCCCTTTCTCCAGGCTAAACAGTCCCTCACTTTCCTGCAGCGAGGGGCCCAAAACTGAACCCAGCACTCGAGGGGCGGCCTCACCAGTGCCCAGTACAGGGGAACGATCCCCTCC
>JANVCT010000050.1:18354150-18374406 GCA_026770115.1 Aviceda subcristata
GTCATCTGCAAACTTGCTGAGGGTGCACTCAATCCCCTCATCCAAATCATCAATAAAGATATTAAACAGAACGGGGCCCTGCACCGAGCCCCGGGGAACACCACTGGTGACCCGATGCCAACTGGATTTCACCCCATTCACCACAACCCTCTGGGCTCATCCATCCAGCCAGTTTTTACCTCAGCAGAGAACATGCCCACCCAAGCCCTGAGCAGCCAGTTTCCAACAGGCCTGTGTGATTTGGAGGCATGCTGTTTAGTCAGGAGACGAGGAGGCTGGGTTTGCCAGCTTACAACAGCAGCGCACGGGGACGACAACGAACTCGGGGTTGAGGACGGCAACTTGTGTCAAACATCGTTGACTGCAACAGCAGTGTTGTAGTACAGAAGTCTTACTACACGTGTGCCTTGTGTCCCCAGCAGCAAAATAATGCTTTGTGTGAAGTTTAGTTTAGAATATAAGCTACATGAGGCAAGGTCTGCCTCATTTTGCAGCTCTTACCTTATCTACAGAGGGGAGCATACAGATATGTCATAGACTTTCTCCGACAAGGCATTAGTTTTTCTTGTTTCTGGCATGACAGCAAACTCTGACTCAGAGCACTGCACTAAAATGCCATGGCTTTAATGCCTAGGACCTCAGAAAAGGAAATTTTTTTGATAGATTGCTGCTTCTATAAATCCACTGATCTATGGTCAGCTCCAATGTTGAAGGTTTTTGACTCGTGTTGCATGCTGCTACAGAACAACAGAGTCCCAAGGAAAATCAGTCATCATCAGGAAGAATGTGATGCAAAGAAAGGTGGATTTGGGGGTTTTGTTATTGTTGTTCAAGGGTGTTTTGCTGGGGGGAACATGGCCACAACAGAGAGTACAAAAGTAGTTTCAAGTAGTCGATAGCCAAAGCAGCAAGATCCCCCATGATGAATCTATTGACTCTGCTATGTTGGAAGAGTTTGCCTATGTGCTATTTAAGTTTTAAGTTAAATTTTAATCAGGCTGTAGGGGATATAATTAGGTTTAGATCAATATAGTAGCAGCATTGGCATTGGCTTTGGCATTGGCACAAAGCAAACATTTTGCTCTAGTAAAGCAGCATTTTGCTTTTCTTTATCTTCTGCAATAATCTACTGCTCAATGCTGCTGCCTTTGAAGCCAATGGGAAAACCACCCACTGGCCTCTGTGGAAACTAGAACTGCATCTTCTACTTCTAGCATGCTAACCACATTAAGGTGTTCCTACGACTACGTGTAAATCAAATTATTCCAAAAGTTTTATTGGTTTGTATGAAAAATAAACTGCTTCTTTTCCCCCCAGCATTCTACTGTAACATAGTCACTTAAAGACCCAAACTGTAGACAAATGAGTATACCTGAAACAGCCCAAAGAATTACTTTTACGTATGCTTCTTGATGTTGATTTTGCTGTTGAATTTTGTAAATTTTTTTCTGTTAATTTATTGATGTTAAAATACTAGGTTTTGCCAGGATTATTATTATTATTATTAAGAAGAAAAAGAAGATTTCTGTGCCAAATTAAAAAAACAAAACACCCCCCCCCAACCATTTTAGAGAGACTTCTTCAATTTTGCACCATTCAGTTTCTCACTTCAAAGAATGAGGACAGCCTCCTGGTTAAAATCCCAGACCCAAATTCCACCTTTAAGTTTGTTACACACTTCTTACGCAGGTTTGATCACTCCATATAGTGACTCCGTTTTTTCTGTATTGGAAGGTGAAAAAAAGAAGTTCCTCTTTTCATCCCACTGAACTCTTTCAGTCAAAGGCTGTTACTTGCTAGTTATTTGTACAACACATGGCATGGTGAGGCCCCTATTTTGGTTGGAATTTAGTAAACAACTGAACATTAACATTTGAATCTGAAACAAAACTATTTTTGGTGCTTTCATTGTCATGTGTCTTGCATAATTGTCTTCTTCCTAGAAAGCATTAAACAGCTCATCCAGCATTTCCAGGAGAATCTTCATAGCATAATAGCTGCTGACATCTCCTTAAATATGGTAATAATTTGCTCCTTATATAACAACTATGAGCCATAAAATGTATTGTAAGTGTCACACAAGGAGGTTCAGGTTTTTTCCAGGGTACATGAAGGGAAAATTCATTTTTTATCTCATCCTGACAATTGGAGAAAAAAGAAGATGAAACAAGGCTTCGTGATAGAACTCTAAAGGGCACTGCAAGGCTAAAATAATTTAATGCCCTTTTTTTTGGTGGATTCATTGCCATCAAAGATTTTCATATGCCATTATGGTTTAATGATTCATAATATCATTTGCAATAACACCTGGGTAGCTTTACTCTCACTATACATTTTTCTTTCTTTAAATGTCCCAAACTACCTGACAATCTTGGTCCCTAATGAGTTCCCATGCTGGGTGGTCTAAAATGCACTTTCCAGATCTGTGTCACCATTTCTATACAGAAAAGCAGGTGAAATACCTGTTAAGTCCAAGTTGATAAACTGCAAATACATTTTCATGTATTTAGTCCACTGTCTCTGAAGCTACAGGACCAACAAATGACTTTTAACACTCAAGCTGTATTGCAGACTACCAGATACACAGAACCAACTAAATACATTTTATAGTCCACTGTGGCTATTACTGTGACAGTATATCACTGATCTGCACACCTAATATCTATAACCACTGGCTTAAAACAAGCACTTAGTTGTACTTTTAGTCGACTCGCCTTGCCTTGCCTTTTATTCTTCTCTTTTCCCTCCTCTCTAGAAAGCAGATGTGGGTCTGAACTCTGCAGCTGGGTGACCCAGTATTCCTCCACATATAGGAGTACGTGATCCAACCAGCATCACTCACAGGCAATCACAAGCATCACTGATTCAGTTTTAACAAAAAGAGGGACAAAAGTTACTATGAGGTAGTTCCAAAATGCACCGAAACCAATGGGAGTTTTTCCACTAATATCAGGTTGTGGAACAAAGTCTGTATGTTTTAGTCACTATGGAAAACAAAATCTAGAGTTCAAGCTATCCTGTATCAGTTGCTGTTAGTTGTGCTATTTCCTATTGACGGTATGATGGTCAAAAGAAGTCTTAGAAAGGAACCTGCTTTTTATTGCCTTTAAAACATAAAATGTAATTTTAAAATTAATTATTGTAAATTTAAATTGTAATGGTAGAGGATTTTAGCTAAAATTTGAATTTAAGCTCTCCAGCCTCCTAATTACAGTGTTATCAGTATATGCCCAATATTCTTTTCCTTAAGCTTTTAACCAAAGGAGCCTTGAGCTAAGCACCTAAGTAATTCCCCATTTGGCTCACTGGAGCTTCAGGATGTTGCCAAGTGCTCCAGAAATCATTCTGTGGCTCCTCGTCACATCAATGTATAGATTATTAATTAGTGACCATATTGCTGAATGGGATCTAATTATATTCAAAATGGTTGTCTTTTTTTTTTTCCAAATATGACCACATTATAAAATTTATTTTCTTTACAGTATTTATTTCTTCAGTTAATGTTAATTATACTCAACTCTTTTGGACAAAACATTCCTAGATGTAGAGCCCCTTAGCCAAAAATTCGTGCTTTATAGTTGAACATATTTACTAGCAGGCTATGTTTTCTGTTGTGCTTGCTACAATTGATGCTATTTGTATGTACAAACAGCTCTTTTTGTGGCATGGCTCAGCTCAGGAGATTTTAGTTTGATACTTCAGAGCACCAAGTCTGGGAATTTGTTTAAATAAAGATAAGGACAACATGAAGTGTGTCTGGCATACCAATCCTGTTAAAAGCTGCTCTGCAGAGAAAAATGCCTTTGAATATTCAAGATACAGTTTCAAAAAGTGATTGCTTGGAAGTTATGCATTAAATCCTACTTTTAAAATGACTGCACTCCCCATTGAATGCTCTGCTGCTTATTTAGGAAGCCTGGAAGGGGTTTCAGGGCTAGGTTTAGGGCATTTCTCATGCACAGACACTCCATCTGATAAATCTGAGGATGAGCGAAGACTCCTGCTTTGCCCAGCCAAACCTTGCAAATCTTAACAACTGAGCCGGGTATACTTGAAAAAAAAAACTTTCTTAAAAGATTTTTTAAAGTTCTTGCTTGCTTCCAGATTGACCAGGAAAAAAATAAATTATAATTGCAACTAGTTTGCCTACTTTGGAAAAAAAGTCACACCAGCAGCTTTGAAAATTAAGGCTACAGGCTCTGTCAAAGGAAGGAAAATTCTTCTCTGCTTCAAACTACTTGAGAGAGATTATTAGTCTCCTGTGGCACCAATGAGCTGTTGATAGAAACACAAAAGGCCTCATATATCCTATATGGAAAGGAGGAAAAGAAGATTTTGTAACAGAAAGAGGCATTCAACATCTCCACATGATACTTACCACGACAGGAGCACTCTGTGGAGATGAGCAATTTGGGGTGCAACCAGACGTCAGCAATGGGTTTGCAAAACACGCTTGTCTTGGCACAAGCCATTACTGAAAACAATTTAGTTTAGGTTTTGCAAGATGGTTCAGAAACCCCGCTAATGATTACTAACCAACTTCACGTGTTCCTGTCGCCAAGGAGCAAGCAATTCTGAAAACATGCCTTTGATTTCTCTCATTGTAGTCAGGTTGCCCAGGCTATACATATACGTATATATTATACGTGCTATGAGTATATATGTACATATATATGCATGTCTGTGTGTTCTGCCCTCTGCCAGGCCCGTTTCAGAAACAAAACATTCCTCTGTGCCTTCCACGTACAGGCAGCCTGTGGTGCTGCAAGGCACGGAGTCGCCAACCGACTTACAAAGTTCCCCAAATCTCATTGCGATTCACTCGTCTGAAAGTTTTGGTCCTGCCTTCCGAGACCCGTGGAGCTGAAGGCAGGGTGCTGTTCAGCCAGCCTTAATCTCCTTCCCCGTTTGCACACGTTTTAAGTTGCTCAGATTGTTTTATTTCGTGTTTATTGTCACTGTTCTTAGCGCTTTGTATCACAACAGCATTTGGCTATTGACGAGAACAAGGATCTCCTCCTTGAAAGAGCTTATTCTCTTCACATTTGCCTTATCACTAATTTTTCCTCCTTTTGTATTGAGTTTCCCAAAGATTTTCATTGAAAGCCTCAATGATTTACTTGCATGATGCACAGAAACCAGCTACTTTTCAAGAAGACCTCTGGTATCTTAGAAATGTTGCAGAGGCTTTGATGAACTGATAGCAGTGTTCAGCACATATCGTCCCTCCCAACAATGTCAGCGATTCCTGACATGTTTTGGGTTGCATAACTCTTCCATGAAATTTGAATAATTCTTTTTATTTAGAGACGTGAAGAAAGATTTTTGGCAAGTCGTGAAACTTTGGAATGGAATATCTGTCTTACTGATGGAATTGATACTTTTCCCTCCAAAATAGTCAAGAACTTTAGTAAGACTCATATTATGTTTTTTAAGGAAATCAGGAATTACAGCAATGAATCACTAATGCTACTTTGTATTGTAGCAGCACCTAAAAGTTACTCAACAGTTTTGAATTACTGGAGGGTATAGTTATCTTTGGGAAATACTTGTAAATTTAATTCTTTTCAAAATTACTATTATTTAGAACCACATATAACAGCTCTATAGATAAATACGAGCTTTCATACAGACTGAATATATTATCCCAGATCATAGACTTCCAATGTCCATTAGATTTTGCCATGAATATCTCTGAGCACATAACATGAAAAATATTGAAATCAGTGAAAAAATAATTTAAATTGGGAAGATGGATGTCTATTCAATATAGTGCATTGGTTTACTGACTTTCTGGTAAGTTTTTGTGTTTGTTTAGGTGACAGTAGGAATCTCTTCCACCATACTTTCCATCTCCGCAGTCTGTTTCGTGTGTAACCTGCTGTGTGCCATAGACCTTCCCGCGCATAGCTAGGGAGGAATGCCACAGCCTTTATTAAAAGCCACGAGAACACGTCCGAACAATGCAAATGACCTAGGAGATCTTCCATATTTAAGTGCTTTAATAAAGTCCCTAAGGTAAAGGAAGCAGATCTCTGAAATTAATCTCTGTATTACAGCTTTTTCTTCCAATCTAGTGGATGCTTGACCTTCTAAATTAAGCCCCTTTTCTTTAGGAGAAAGAAAAGCAAACCAGTGTAATGGCTTTTCCTTCTCCATCTCATGCACAAGGAGGATGGTGAATCCCTACCTGTATGACTAGCAGAAATCCTTAATGCAATATGTACTAGCAGCCCAAGGACAAGGAGACAACTAATGGTGTTTTTTCCGTATTTGAGTATGCCAACGGCTGTTTTCAGCTACAGTATATTTCTAATATCAAAGAGGAGTAAATCAAATTGAGCATTCACATTTATAACACACATTTTCCTATGGGGTTCTGCACATACTTCCTTTGAAGAATTTTCCACTCTTCTGATAGATTTTTCAGTACATTTTGATGTGGCAGAGGAGCTGACAGGATACTGAGAGTTTAAGGGTTTAAAACCTGACCAAAAGCCCACAGAAGTCTGTAGGAGTCTTTCTGTTGCATTCTGTGGGGTCTAAATCTGTTCCTCAATAAAATTCCCTGATGAAACCTGGGATTTGCGTACACCCTGGTCGTGGGTACATTTGGTTCTTTTCCTTTCATTTCTCTCTTATGTTTTGTCAGCTAGACTTTCTGTCAGCCACCTCCACGTTTTTTCTTGTTTTACGAGGTGAAAGAGCTCCTGTGTTGGAAGCCCAAATCTCTCAAGACCATACCAAAAACCAACCCAGTTTCGTTTCTGAAGCAGAAGCACACACGTGATGGTGCCTTTGACAAGCAATGGGTAAAAGCTGCTGCAGAGGTGAGGACATGCGGAACTAGCAAAGTAAATAGATTCATGCTAAATTGCTCAAGTTCTGCATGTGATCCAACCAGTTTAATAGTCAAGCCACAATATTTGGATGTTTTATTTTCTTTCCATTGTTCTGAAAATCTAAGCAAACAAAATGTGATGAAAGCTGTTCCTCTTTCCTTGTACCAATAGCACAGATTAAAAGCTGTGAAAAAAATGAAGAAACTAGAAAATAAAAAGGTGACTTAATCATTTCAGTTTAAAATATGTGAAGTCAGAAGAGATAGCTAACCAAGGTACACAAAGGACCTTTTATGGGAAAGACCTTCAATAGCCCTAAAAAATTCACAGTCTTGATTTTAGGGCAAAAAGTATTCTGTCCTCTCTCAATCGCCATCTGAATTTTCCATAACATTTATTCTTCTGGTCAGCATAGAGGTAAGAGAAGCAAAGGAAGGTTCCTATATTTCTAATGATATATACAATATATTGCTTCTAGGTTTTCCAGGTGCCAAATCACTGAAGCCTATGGAAAGCCAATTTTTGTTGTTTTGTAGAAAACAATTCTAAAAACTGTTTGTTCTCTCCTTCTCAGACTTTGTACATTTGAACCCATTGTAAGCCAGACAACAAATGAGATATGAGAAATAACAGTAAAATATTCTAAAATCGCACAATATTTCCAGTTTTACTGTGAACTTTGACATATCCTGAATATATAATATCATGCTAGTAGGGGATTTACAGGCATTCATTTGGCACAGTATTTGCAGCTTTCTACTTTTGGTAACATGCTGTCCTAAACTTACTCATATAAAACTTTCATGTCTCTTCCATGTATCACTTTATCACTCATGTATTAGTTATGATAATAAATTAGTGAAACGTCAATACTCCTGGTAGTGGGAAGAGACATTCAGGACAAAAGCATGAAGCAGTTCAGCTTGGGTTTTTTGAAGTTAGAAAGTGGAAACAACAGGACCTAGCAGCAAGTCACACGTGAAATCCATGCCTGGACAAAAAAATTAAAAAAATAAAATAAAAAAAAAAAAAATCGAGCTTTATGGGAGGGGAAACTGTGCTGCGAAATCTTTTACCAGGGAGACACGTGGCTGGTAGAAAAAGGCAGTGAATGCTGCGGAGTCTGGAGATGGAGACAAGCAAAGGAGCAGCAGGCACTCACTGCCCCCGGAGCAGAGCACCTCTCTGTTTTGGCTGGGAGCGCTCCCCAAACCTGCCGTACGGCTCCGCGGGGCCGGGAAGGTCCCACCTGGGCTACGGTACAACCAAGCGCAGGAGCAAGACAGGGAGCAAGGGAGCCTCGCGCCCGCAGCCACCCCCACCAGTCAGTTTCTGCACAACCTTCTAACTCCTTTACTTTTTGTGCCCTCCACTTTCCTCATCTGTAGTGAGTGCTGGCTGACTTGAGAAATGCCTTAAAACACTGCTGCTGCTGTACCTGCTGCTGTTACTCGTACGGTATATCTGGCTGCTGTCCTGGGCAAACCAATAGACTCTGCAGCAAAGGGGAAAACTAGAGAAAGCGTGGAAAAATTGTTCTCTAGGGCAGAAGAGCCTGCATGGCTTTGCGAAGGGAAGTCTTGTCACACGAATCTGACAAATCTCTTTAGAGGAGTCGGTGACTGTGAGAGAGAGATAATCTTGTCAAGATACGTCCTTGTATTTTTAAAGAGCTTTTGGCAAGGTTCCTCATCAAAAGTTCCTGAGAAGTTATTTTGACTTTGATGAAGAACCGATTAGAAGGTAGAAAAAGAAGGGTAGGACTAGCGGCCAGCCTTAGGGTGGTCAAGGTCCCGGGTGGGAGCCTACAGTGACACGCAGAAGGACCAGTGCTTTGCAATATCAGCCTGAGAGACCGCCAAGCATGGGCAGCCAGAGAATCGACAAGTGTTTGCTGGTGGTATAAAGTTAGGCAGGATAATAAAACGTAAAGCTGGCTGTGAAGAATTAAAGCAAGACTTCATTGGTGAGCAATATAATGGTTAGTAAAATTCTATGTTGAGAAATGTGAAGTGATGTACCTGAGAAAAAATAACTTCATCTGCATAATTATGAACTCTAAATGAGCAATTATAACTCCAGAGGGAGCGAGGGGAATCACAGCTCTATGAAAACATCAGCCTGATAGCCAGAGGGGGTCAAAATCAAAATGGAACGGTAGGGAAAAAGGAATTGAGGGAGAAAGCTAGAAATTATGACCCTGTGTGCCTCCAGTGACACCCACATCTTCAAAGCCATGTGCGATTTACACCCTCCTAGCTATAACCAGGTATAGTAGCAGGGGTGTTCCCATTTCATAAAGTGGGGATAATGCTCCTTCCCTGGGTGAGATGTCATTCTGTGGATTTACTGCAGTGGAAGGTTTCCGTAAAACAGTCAGATGTGATGACAGGCCAGAAAAAAAAAACAAACAAAAAACCTCTTCCATTTGGAAGATAGAGGACTGTATATGGAGGAGGCGGCTGTAATAGCTGTATGCACATCTCGGAGTGACATGGAGAAGGTAAAAAGCAAATGATTATGAAGTATATTTCTCACAGAACAAGAACAGAAATCATCAGGCCACAGCTTTAAAATAAATGAAAATATTTCCTCCATGCACACACTGCCCAAAGTGCCTAATTAAAATGCAGAAACTCATTCCCACAGGATCGTGCAGGGACCAAAATGGAGAATATCCATCGCTGAATATTCAGAGCGCTGGCGTGAATACATCCTCTACTACTGAAATCCCAAAGACACTGACTGCAAGAATCTGGATCACTCTATTTCCCACTCTCATACATTTCCCCCTCATATCAGATACCGGTCTTAGCAGGAAAACCTTTGACCAAAGCTTTAATGGCTCGTGTTCTGTAGAAAACCTTGACCCATAGTCCTCAGGTGTGTTTTCCTAGACAGACGACCGGACCCTGTACCCATGTTAACTACAAGGCTCTTCCCATGTCCTCGTACAAGCGAGCTTTTTATGCAGAAACAACGTTTTCTCGGTACATCCTGAACAAACACGAACTCCATGCTCCCGGCTGCCCGAAACCCCCTCGCCGTTATGCTCGGACAGCTGCTGAATCCAGCGGAAAGACGGCAAAGCTGCTGAAGAGCCAACGGCCTGGGCTGGGGTGTTGTGTTGACACAAGAAAAGAGCGTGCCGAAGGGAGCGCTACCCCAGTCCAAGGGCTTCCCAGGACTACAAAACTGGACCTGCTCGGGACTCGTGGCCCCAGGCTGATTTCCTTCTCACTGTTGCATGTGCGGAAGGCAGACAGGTATTGCCCGTTGGGAGAGACGTTGCTTAACAATTTTAAAGATAAGTAGAGTATTATTGCAGTTTCAAAAGTAATCCTGCTACAGGAAGTATCATGAGAATGGAAAATACCTTCGGCTAGAGCAACTGCAGTAAAACCAGAAACTAGACAGATTAATTGTTCTTCTTTAATGTGGCTGGGTGTACAGATTGCCTCCACCTTAGCCAAATCATTAAGAAAGAAGCTACACACCAGTAGGTGTCTCATGGATGAATTACATCATGAATCTAAACCCCCAAAGATTAATCTTTCACCTTCACCAATCTACTGAGTGATCTCATGAGTGAGGGTGAAGAAACGATCTGCAGCCAACAGGGTATTTAGATAATTTCATTATTCCATTTCCTCACCTCCCAGATTCTGAATTTTAGTAACTTCTGCCGAATTAAGTGATGCAGAAGGCTTGTAAACTAGTCTTAGCTTTGGGGCTGTTCATGGGCTATGGCCAATACTGTATGAGATTTTTTTATTGTACTGTATGACTGATCATCCTGACCAGGTCAGACTGCTTGTGTGTGACCAGAGACACATAAAAGGAGGAAAGCTGAGTTATTGGTGTATGATTTTTCTTGAAGACAGGGAGCTGAGTCTGTGGAGCTAGAGAAGTAGAGCCCTGGATTTTATAGAGTGTTTAAAAGCTTTTATTTTCTAGAAAAGCCTTTTTCAGAATGTCATAATTAGGAGAAAAAAAAAAAGCAGCAGCTATTGTATTAGTACAGGCTGTGATCAGATTAAAATTTAATTGTTGTCATATCACATTCCCATAAGGTAGTCACAAATGGCATGTGAATGCAAAATCCTACCTGTGTGAAAAGCAACATAGAACCATTACCGATTCCTTCAGGGAAAAAGTTACAGACAAAAGGTTCAATGTCAAATAAAAAACCACTATCTTTTTCTGGGGGAAAAGGATAAAGAAAATGGAATGAGGTCAGATTGACTGATGTGAGCAAGAAAAGGCAAAGGACTTCCCTGGAGCCAGAAGGGCCAGAGAGGTTAAAATGACATTCGTGATGGTTGTGTCTGTCACAAGGCTTTTGCCAAATCACATAAATTGCACGTAAGGTCTCCAGACTCACCATCACCTATCTGTTTTAGAACAGCTCAGTTTTTCCACATAAAATAAGCCATCTGTATGCTTTTAGGAGTATCTGGGATTCAGTGAGGTATTCTCCACCGAACTCTTCAAGGCAAAGCATGAGACCCATCCCTCCATCATTACAGTATGTGGTAAAGTAACAAATCGTCTTCCTCGTTTTGTGTCACTTTTTAACCTTCAAAACAGGGAAAAATCCCTTTCCCTACCAGTCCCACCTCGGAGCCCTGCCTTCACCCTGAACCAGAGCAGTGCAATCAACTACCTCACACACACACACACAAATTAGTAGGCGCGCCATTCAAGCACACAAACAAAATAAAGGTAAATTACTGTTCCCTGTCATGAAACGTTCAGTAAAGAGAAACAATTAGTGCATATCATCAAAATGGGTCCTCAGTGTAAAGTGTGAATAACATCGTGAACAAAATCCTAGTTTCAGAAGTGGAAGGAGGACTAACGGCACAGACTTCAGAGAAGGCAGGACTTTTCTGTACTCTTAAAAGGCACACGTGTGTATATGGGCTGAGATTGTTGTAGTTTTGGTTTTCAGAAAATGAACTTTTTTTTTTAATGATCAGTTTCTGGGTATCCACCTTGAGACACCAAAAAGAGGTCTGATTTTGAGAACAGGAATGCTTTAATGCACCTTTCCTATTGTTCTTCTGTCCTTTCTCCCCTCTCCCTGCAAGCAACAAGTACCTCTGCACAAGTATTCCCACATCTAACTAGTTATTACTAGTTATTTTTTAAAGAATTTTGTAAAATGTAAATGCAACTCAAAAGCCCTGAATTGTGTTGTTCTATATGAATCATTTAGGCCCTCCATCATATCCTTCATTTCAGGCGTGTCCTTTGAAAAGAAAATACTTTGAGAAGACAGAAATAAACTGATGCTGAATATTACGGGAGGTACACTAACCCCAATTTGTCACTTCAACCTGACAAACAAAGGCACTGCATTTTTCTGGCAGGGAGATATACCGGATTTTTCCTCTGCAGCCGGACAGCCTCGTGCTGTCTGAAGAGATGAGCGAGGAGGGTTCACCCCACCAAAAATTCCTTTTTGGCCAGTGAGAGTCTCCTCGCAAAAACAGAGCCAGGAGCGTGCAGAGCAGGGCCCCGAGGGACAAGCACAACTTTGGGATGGGGAAGGTGGAAACCGGCCATTTGTTTTCTCTGTCTGGCTTAAGGAGGTACTTCAGGAAAAGTAAAACCTATCCTGCAGTTTAAAACCTCTTTTTAATAAACCTTATACTTTGTGGAAATGATTTGTATGGGGAATTTCAAAAAAAGGATTGGTTTTGATATACTCACAGTATACTCCTTAGTTTTGTCAATTCACTAAATGGTATCAACTATGAGTTTTCCAATACACCCTCCATATAATATTTCTTTGCTTTCTGACTTTAATAGTACCTGACAAATTCTGAGCTTCTTGATCATTTTATTGTCTCTGTTCATAAAAAGGCAAGCAAGAGAAAACCTATTAAGATATTTATTCTTGTGCTTCTTTTTGCCTGAAATGCCTTTTCTCTTTCAATTTAATTCCTAGGGAATGCTGACTCTTTAGTGCAGAAAGACTGTAGTTTTGGTCACAGTGCTATATTTGCACTTGAAAAGGAATTTGTACAACAAAATTTTCTGGGCGAGGCCATGGCCTCCAGAATTGAAAAACCTCCTTTGCAAATGCAATTTGAATTAAATTAATAGATGTGAAAGATATTTGCATGACAGTTTTGTGATCTGCTGGGTAGTTCATGACAGAAGCTGGTTATAGAGAAAACTACGTTCTTAAAAGAGACACACAGAGAGCGTTTCCACCTTCTTGATTTCCCCTCCCTCTCCTGTTCTTCAAAAAGCATAAAGGCTGGTGGAAAAGCTCATTAAAATTTCCAAACTGGAGAGTCAGTAGGTCATACAATACTAATCCTTTGACAAGGACTGTTTTCACACTTCTGTTCCACAGAGTTCCCTCTCCGACCCCCCTCAGCACCCGCTTTGCTGGGACGGTCCCAGAAGACCAGAAGAGGAGGACCAGTCCCTCCGCCTCCCTCCCTCCCTCCCTCTCCCCACCGGGCTGCTGGGGGGCCCCGGCACCCCCCTCCAGCCCTGCCCAGCATCCGCCCAGCCCAGCTTCGCCGTCGTCCCAGCGTCTGGGGGAACCCAAGCCCCCCGGCGCGGCGGCTGTGCTACCCAGGTGCCGCCGCCCCCCTCTGCGTGGAGACACAACCTCCTGCACCCAGCTCCCTCCCAGCAAGCGGCGTTTTCTTGTCGCAGCCCTGCCGGCCCCCGTATCTCCTCCGTCCCTACAGGCGCGTGAAGAAACCCACTTCCAACGTTACCGAGCGGTTTGCGGGAGGGACCACGGAGAAGGTCCCGTCTGGCTGCTCGCGTACAAAACTGGGAGTCTGTCCTGCCATCCACAGCCCTCCCGCTTATTTGATTTTTTTTTTCCTTGAGTGGCTTTGGGGGAAGACACACTGCAAAGCAAACGATTCGCTCTTGGTCCTGTTGCAGGGACAGCTGCCTTGTAAGTTTTATAATTTACTAAGAAAAAGCCATGATCTGTAACCCAAGAAAATAAGCCTTGTGGAAAATATCGATACAGCCTGGTCTAACTTTGAGGACTGGTCACAAAGAAAGAAAAAAACAAACCTCCGTATTTGTGGAGATACTTCTACACAAGTCTAAAAGACATTAAAAGAGGCTACAGACTTGGACAGTGCTGGATTCAGCCTCTTAACTCTTTCATTTGTATATGAGTGAATGGCAAAATTTTACAGGTGTTCCTTACACTAAAATGGAATTAATAAATTTCAGATGCCTGAAAAATACTGATAAGCAATATAACATGTTTTGATATTTTATCAGAAAGATTATCTTTAATTAAAAATAAATAAATGATGCTCCTAGTCCTTACAGCAGGAAAGCAGAGCTTCTGAACAAAGCCAAATGCAATGCTCTTTCCCTGTATCCCAGACAAAAGTCAGATAAAATATAAGTTTGAAGACAGAGATTCGTCATAACATAGTACGTTGTTCATTGGAACACAGTACTGCCAATTACTTTTTAGAATATTTCACAACTCCCTATTTTAGCAAATTCTTCCAGCCCAGGTCGGGCTACGGTGACGGACCAGCACCCTGCCCCAACCCAATACTTGACTGCAACCAGAAAGGGAACAGAAATGCTGCAGTCAAACAATTTATCTCCCTTCTGCATCCATTGTTTCCTCTATTAGTTTGTCATCATTCCTATTTCTATAAAAAAATACGTAACTTGGTGTCACTAGAGCCGTGTTTTCCCACCTGTGGCCCAGTGACTGGTGATACTCCATGTAACGGAAAAAAACCAAACCAAACCAAACCGACATACAGGTATTCCTAAAAGTTGGCTGTTATTAGCCAGCCGATCAAAAGTGACCTCATCTTTTACTATCAATATTTCCAGTCTTATCAGTGAGTAAATAACACTTTAGCACCCTTCCCCTGTCCCATCAAATGACGAGGGTTTCTCCTAGAAATTAAGCCCTTCAAACAGAACAGTCTGAAAAATACCAGACTAGAGGCAAATCAGAATATAAACTGCCAGGATGGCAGATGACTTACAAATACCATAATAAATGATAGGTCTAAGTATAAAAAGTTTATCACCCAAATTTAAGCACCTATTTTCCCCACCACTTAACATCTTCCAACATGACAGACTGTCCCTGGTTCCTTTTCTCTCACAGATACAGCTGAGAAATTGTTTTATTGCTCCACCTTTTCTAGAGACCATTAAGGAAATCAAAGCAAAAGCTTTGCAATTCATCAAACCCGTAAACGGCAGCAGTTACAGTGGAAGGGGCAGGCGGGAGAATCAATATGTTTTTCACTTGTGTAAGCACTTTAACACACTGTGAAAATTAGCTTGTTAGGGGATTTTATGTTGCCATTTTCACCAATGTGTTGCAACTCCAGGACGAAAACCAAGAACAGGCCAAGCTCTAAATTGTAGAGTACAGCACCATTAAACATTTATCTACCACTGCAACTACCTCACACCTTTCCATTATGCAAAAGGTGGGCTGAGTCCCAGTAAAATTGAATGAAACCTGACTATTCTGTTAGTGATGTCTAATGCTTGCCCAGACTTAGCACCGGACTTAAAGAGAACTTAATTGGTTTAATGAGACCTTGGAAAAGCCTGTGATCAGACTCGTTTCCTTCAAAAACCCTAAAAGCCATGTATTTAAGGAGCGCTCAATTAAAGGAATTTGTACTTTATATTAAAAAGCAGCCTCACTTGCTTTGGTTCTTCGTCCTGTCACTCCTGTGCCTGTGAAGCTGTATAAATGTATATTAAAGCGAGGAAACTAAAACATGCTGTATTCCCTCCCCCAGTGGAAGAAATCTTCTGATTCCCATTTCAGCCAAGAATATGTAATTGGAGCTCTGCAAGAGAAACCGCCCAGCCGTCCATTAGCAGAGACGATCCGTAACCCCACGACATATGCCTTGTCTCAGAAACACTTTGCCAGATAATTTTGCAAACTCTGTCCTCTGAACTGCACGGAATAATTAACAGTTCATTGAGGTGTGAAAGAAATACAGCATAAAAGTCTACCTCTGTCAAAAGTCACATATCAGTATCCAGTGGCCATTAAAACATTTTAAAATAGCTTTTACACTGAAACAGGTTGGCTAAAAGTATGGAAAAGTACCCCGGTCCCACTGACGCCTCAGTCTCGTGTTCTGGTGGGATGTAGGCAGGTACATACCCGAATCCCTTTGGAGCTCAGAAAGCAACCCCCGGCTTCAGATGGGAAAGGAGCAACTTAGGAAAGCCCAGATCTGGGATGCCTTGGAAAATTTTAGCTAGCGCTCCCGAGAGGCTTCGAGAGCTGCTGTAAATGGAAACCTAACCTCCCTGTTGCAGCGAGACGGCCGGGATGGGAGCCCCCAGGTAGTCACCTGGGGCAGAAGCCGTGGGGCACGGGGAGGGCGACCCGGCTTCGGCGGGGCAGCCTAGAGCACCGCCGTCTCGTTCGCTCTTCTTCTGCCCGAGACCGCGAGGCTGTCGGCCAGCAACGCAAGAAATGTCCTAGCGGTGGGTACCAGGGACACCAGTAGTGCCCAGCCAGGGACAGGTTATCTATTGATCACCGTCAGCTAATATAAGAGTGGAGGGAAAATCAAGTCTGAAAGGGACGTTTTGTTTTACCATCTTATTTATGAGATACTGCCTGCTGTTACAGTAAGGTACATCATTAAAAGCACTAACAAAATGAAATTCCCAGATTCCAAAGGGGTTTTCTGAGTTCTTCTATGTCTGTGAGTAGATGACTTCTTAAGTAAAAACATTTGCTAAGTGTTTTCTCATCTGCAAATATTGGACTAATGAGCAGCCTTCAGTGAAATCACCAAAAGGATTAATCGTGTACTTGCTCCAATTTCAAGATAGATGAAGTTTGACCTGTAGCGGAAGCAACACTGAAATTCATGAAATAAGTCTTGTAACTGTGTGAAGGGCTTGAGGAGCAGTTGCAGAAACCTTGGTGTCCAAGAAAGTTATAAGCTGGAAAATTGTAAGTCTTGGCAACCCAATAGCATCCCCCTCTTGAAGGCTGCAGCCTTAGCAGTAAACCCTCGCTTTAAAAATGGGTCACCCTTCCTAGGCTGGCAGACTTCTGTGGGAACTGCGTGGGAGTACCCAAAGTAGCACCAACATTGACAGAAAACGCCAAAGCTTCCCTTTTATTAGGAAAGAGGGTATTTGACTGTAAGCACCTGTCATTAAGAGCAGTGACACTGCGAAGAAAGGCAATATTGAGCCGACCTACGGGACTGAGAACCAGTGCACCCTGTGGGTGGGAAGCTCTGAAACCAGCTTGGGTTCCAACAGTTGTTTATTTGGGGAGAAAAAAGGAGACACCTCACAGGCTTTTAAAGTCAGTTCTGGATTTTCTAGACGATTACTTTCCTGACACACACGTACAACAACTGGAGGAGAACAGTTCCTCTGGTGACAGCCAGAAGAGCTTTGGTTCTCTTAACTTAAATCCTCCGGAAAAACAGATGACTCTGAAAGTCTAGATCTACATCAGCTGGCAGCCGTGTTTTGTTAATAACAACGGTATTTTCATAGCTGTGCGCTATACGCAGCTCGCAGTCACAAGGCTGTTTCCACTTCTGAACTCCATGCTTGGAAGACTGCTAATGTTTTGGCATTTTTGCTGGCAAAGGTCTATAGCTACTATGTCAAATGGCCGCCCACTTCAATGGTTAGTCAGTATTACCAAGTATATAAACCCTTTCTCTAGTCCACCATGCACCGAGTCTTGCCTTATGCA
This sequence comes from Aviceda subcristata, assembly GCA_026770115.1. Lineage (NCBI taxonomy): Eukaryota > Metazoa > Chordata > Aves > Accipitriformes > Accipitridae > Aviceda > Aviceda subcristata. The sequence goes on from JANVCT010000050.1 coordinate 18,371,731, forward strand.
GAGAAGGACAACTTCACTGGTTTCTCACAGAGATACTTTCTGCCTTTCAGATATTTTACTAGAAGAAATAACATTTTTAAATGCATATGGAATATACATATACTTCTTAAAGAGAACATTCCCTCCATGAACTTTCCCTACATGTTTTGCCTTCTTTTTTTTTTTTAATAGCTATGGCAAGTCCCTGTCCGATCAGGGTGTTCCTTGGCACTTTTAGTCCACAGTTCAGTTCCCTGAGCACTTAAGTTTGACTTGTTACTAGTAACTAAAAAGCAAAACATTCAATGTCACTTGAACTAGAAACGACAAGACATACAAGACGATTTAATTTACGGGCCCGTCACTTCGAATCCCCGTTCCGCGCAGACTTTCTGCCGCACAGACCCGCAGCCAGCCGACGGGAGAGCCGCTCGCTCCTGCCGCCTCATTCCTGGCCCGCGCTCGCAGCTACGAGACTCGCCCCAGGGCTGAGGAGTGAGACACCGCGACTGATGTGAACTCCTCCATCTCCCGCCGCAATGTTGCGTTTGGTTAAAATTAATGAAAAAAACCGCTACCTGCAAAATCATTTAAAAAAACCCACCAAAACCAAACAAACCAAACCCCAAAGCAAAACAGCTTTCAGTATGTAAAGCCCAGCAAGAATTATGATCAATATATTATGATACAGTTCATAATATCTAGATGACAAAGGATTTACCACACCTTGAAGTCTATGGAAACTTACAGGCAGAAGTAGCTTGCTGCTTTTCCTGTCAGCACCGATCGTGATACAAGACATGAGACACTTCTTTTAAGCTAGAAGTGTTCTAGGCAAAGCAGGCTTGGGGAGTACCTAACTTGTAATTTGCAGCACTAAACAAGTGGTAATTTATACTACTAGCCAAATTGTAACTGTTAAGGGAGAAAACAGTAAAAAAAAAAGGGCCAGAGAATAATGACTTTCTGAAGTCAGCAAGTTATGAAATTAAGATAGGGTTGGTCACACACTACATACTTCTGTCATTAAAGGTAACTGAAGTGACAGTGCTGACAACTCTGGTATGAAAAAGTTTCCTGTTAACACAGATTTAATATTCTGACCAATGCGCTGTGACAGTGTGTTAAAACCTTCTGTTGGATATCCAAGATATGCTTTGGGATTGGCTTGGGTTCTGTATTTTCATAGGCTTGGGGTTGCCAATCTCTGAAAAACTTGTCCAAGGGCTCTGTAACTGGTGTAAATACTCCTTTTTCTTCAGTTGCAGGAGTGTGCTGATCCAAATGAGCAGGAGCAGACAATGGGGGCCAGAACACTGATGGGGTTAAAACCACTTGCCTAAGTAATGATAATCCTGAAAGCTCATCTCCTATAGCAGAGAAGATGAAGAAGACTAGAGAGCCACTTTCCTGATCTCTATGATCTTTGCAGACATATACGAGCAAAGATTTGGTCTGTCTTGGATCAGCTTGTACAACAGCCTTCATTTGACCAAGGAATGGTGTCATGCAACTCTCCTTTAAGTTAGTAAAGAAATCAAGATAAAGTCCTGGAGGTCCAGACAGAAGACATCATGAAGCATTAGAAGTTGGTTAGATGCAGAGAAATTAGCTTTTATCTAGCCACACTTCTCATAATTGCCTTGTTTTCAGCACTGGCATGTAAACACTTCTTATTAAACCAGTGTACCACATGGCATAAATATTAAAAAAAAAAATCCATACCAGTCCAGTCCTCCAGAAATGTAGCTGTCAGAATTACTTAAAGATGTGATACACTAGTGGGGAGGATGAGTGGGATTTTTAATTACGCATGAAAAGGAGTTAATGGCAAGTAAACAAGGCTTATGCATACAAACCCAAAACCTGTTCTTTAAAATTGAATGGTTTAATGACTCTGTGTATTTGGTGTTGGTGGCAAAGTTTTGGCAGCGGGACTCTGTGGGAAGAGGTCAGGGGCTGCGCTGTGCCGGACACAGCCAGTTCCTGCTGGCTCTGCAATGGTCTGGTAGCTGATCTCCCTGCCTTTACCTCAACCCAGCAGCTTTTTCATCCTATTTTCTCCCCCTGCCTTGTTAAGGAGAGGGAGGGAGTGAGCAGTTGGGTGGGCATCTGGCAGCCAGCCATGCTCAACCCACCACACTGGCATCAGAAATAAATATTGCAAAAATAAGGTACATTCTTATTCTCCTTAGTATTTACATAACGTTGTAGGGAAACTTAATTAAAATTCTGTAGCATTTGACTTCTCTTCCTTCCCCAGAGCTCACTCCTCTCCCTTTTACTGCTCTCGGCAGAACCTTCCCCTGCGAGTGCTTTATTTTCATCTCTCTCTGGAAAGTTGATAGCAGTCGTACAGACACGACATAAATCGCAACCGTCGTGGCAAGCCCCCCGACAACGTCGCTTGCTCGCCCCCCCGCACGCTCTCCTCTCAAGCTGTGGCTGGCTCCTTCGGGTCCTCGGCCTGGGGGGACGCGCTGGTGGAGCCACGCTGGCAGGCTCGCGCGGCGTCGCCAGCAGTCCCGCCATCACTTACTGCACGGCAGCGCTCCTGCACAAAGCTGTTTTCTGAATTGAGGAGGGGGGGCGGGGGGGGAAGTTCTGTTGTTATTTTTACATCCAGTGGAGGAGCCCAAGGAGCGGAGAACGCCAACAAGCTTGTGAGAGGCGTCGTGCCTGCGCTCAGAGGAGCGT
>JANVCT010000050.1:18401363-18415545 GCA_026770115.1 Aviceda subcristata
CCACTGAACAGAGCCTGGCTCCATCCTCTTTGCACACTCCCTGCAGGTATTTATATATACATGGATGAGATTTCCCCTGAGCCTCCCCCAGGCTAAACTCAGCTCTCAGCCTTTCGTTATAGGAGAGATGCTCCGGCCCCTTCATCACCTTCGTGTCCCGTCACGAGACTCTCTCCAGTATGTCCATGTCTCTCTCGTACTGGGGAGCCCAGAGCTGGACACAGGGCTCCAGGTGTGGTCTCACCAGTGCTGCGGGGAGGGGAAGGGTCCCCTCCCTCCACCTGCTGCAGTACTTTGCCTAACACAGCACAGACCATTGCCGTTGACCAGAATGCTCTGGAGACATATTTGGTAGGTGGTGCTGACATCTCTTTGAGCCTTCATCAAATCTGATATCAGAGTTTCCTAATCATAAGCTATTTTCCTCTTGAGTGCTGTTGACTATGATTTTGCAGATAGAAATGACTTAGCGTTCACTTATGAGTTTTGTGAGCGCAAATCACAAGCACACGTCAATGAGATATAGCATTGAGCTGCCTTCATACAATACAGAATAAGGTACAAGTAATCCCGTCACAGAAAAATTATGCCAACTGTGCCTCACATTTTAAGATGATCATTTTATGAAAATGTATTTGGCTTTAAAACTCAAACACAGAGCAAGACTCTAACTGGGAAAAAAAAAAAAGTCAAGTTAAGAGGCACAATATTTTTTCTAAGCCAAAAAATCCAATCCACTTTTTTTGTTACCCAGACAAATATTATTCCCATTTCAAAGTATGGGAAAGCAGAGTTTGCAATAATGAGGTTTGTGGATTGCCAATTATTTGGGGGTTTTTTTTCCTTTTTGTGCAGCTCCTAGTGCAAGATGACTCCTCATCTGCTGCCATAAATCTTACTTGTACAGTATACATATAGATGAGCTTCTTCATTTTAAACATCTCAAAGTGAAAAACATTGGCTTCAGCATGTGCACTTTCCTAACACCAGGAGCCAGTGTTACCAGCAAGAAGCCTTGACTTTAAAGGCAGGAGCAGCACAAATATCTGGAAGTTTACCCGACCAAGTATAAGGTCATGCAAGACATTCTGCTGTACCTTTGGGCTCCCAAATGGGAAATCACAGACAAAAAGTCATGGACGTACCAGGTGACCACCAATAATTATGATTCACTTGAGGTAACCAACCAAGAGTGAAAATCACCTTCAGGCCATAACACATCAGGTGTTTCCACTGGAAATAGGAAAATACCAGGACTGCTCTAAAAAGGTAGAGATCTCCCCTAGAAATCTGTATCATATTCTGGCCAGTCGAGTCCAAGAAAAAGTCACAGAGATCTAACACTGCAAGTATGTGCAAGGGTATGGAAAGACAGCAGAGTACGACAGAAGAACTTCATTTATTTGTGTCAGCAAAATAAAGGTGGAGAGAGCATGTAATTGCTGTTTATAAATACATATGGGACAAAAGAGAGGGGGCCTGCAGGAATGCAAAAAACCCCAAACCAAGTCTGAGAATAATTCTGGAGTACTGGCACAATAAAAAATTGCTGGAAATTACAAATAGGATTTTAATGCCAAAAGTACTGGAGGAACCTTCCAGTAATAGCAGAAGAACTACTTCTGTTTCTGAGTGTAATCTCCTAGGTGCACGAAAGGGTCACAATAGCTCTCCGTAAGAGCAAATGATCCAAGAAGTCTCATCCAGGTCTGTATCCCCCATGGCTACACCTCAGTTCCCGAACTGCCCCGGATGAGTAACCGCATAAAGGCTGAAATAGCTCATGAAGTGCTAGATGAGATATATCTGTAGCAACTCGGTTTCCTCCTAAGCTGGTAGCAGTTCCATTCTTGGCACAGGCAGATCTTTACTTCTGGGCTGCAAGTGCTTCAACCAGCTAGCTAGCTGCTAACTACCTCTACGTGCCAGCAGCAGCTCCGCTTAACCAGCGTGAGCAAATGGGCGTCAGTACTTGCAGCCAGTAATCCCAGCCAATTCCCACCGCCCTGCCTCGGGGATGAGCCGCTGCCAACAAAAAGGGGGGAACGGGCACCAGCCAAAAGGCGGTTACGCTTCCCAAATGCTCCAGAAGCACCGCTCTGGAAAGACAGACTGAAACTAGATGGTAACTAACCTGTCCTCACCCCTCGAATGCCTAGGGGCATAAACCCCAAACCTGACACCGTCGGGCAAACTGTAGGGAGAAACCGGTTTTCCTCCCTCATCGGCTCGTACAGCGGAAGAATCACTTGGGAGGCTTGCAGCACATTTGTGTTTCAGCTTGCAGCACTGATAACAGCACTGTCCCTCCCATTGCTTAAATCGCATTCAGCAAGAAATGACGAACTTCTATTCTGTGCTCAGTTCCCATATAAGTTAGTTGTGTTTCCAAACACTCCATTCAAAGGTATATCAATAAATGGTGACCTAATGTGACAGATATGCTGTGCCCATACTTTTTCTCCTCTTATTTGGCAGCACTTTTTAAAGGTAGTCATTTTTTGACCGCTGTTCTAACAGCTACGTTCTTCACGCCGTGCACCATGGCCGATTTCATTGTCAAGCTACATTTAGTCTCGCATATATCTGTGTGTGGTTTAACCATAGGTTTATTGAAGCAATCATGGTCATTATCTCTTATTTTCCTTGAATACATATCATCTCACACAGAGCTCTACTATTATCCCTGATATGAACACATCTGAGCGGGGTCATTTTAAAGACTAATTCAAAATATCACATAATATTTCCTCTAATGGCACAAAACTGATTTACAATTTTGCAGGAAAGTTATTTGCACTGTTATATAGCATGGTTAATAGCTGAGGTCCATAAAGACTGCAATCAAGACATTCCATTACATTTTCTATCTGGCTGTGTTTTATTGATAGGTTTCGTCTCCACTATACATGACCTTTTACATGAAATATCTCTTCATTTCTAGTGAGTTAATTCACCCTATCTCCATTGTTATAGCTACTAGTGGATCTTTCAAGTGTTTAATACAGGGTAGTGTAATTTTTCCAAACACCAAACTCCCCTTCTTATTTCCATAAATGCGAAAATCTTAATTATGTATTTGCTGTAACATTAAACTGAAGTAAGTAAATGAGATTTGACAAGACGGAGATGACAGTCTTAAGCCACGCCATCTGGGAACAGTGGGATTTGTTTACAGTTTCCTTTCTCGCTCCAAATCCTGCCGTGTCCTAGCATGTAAAGATCTGTTAAGGAGCAGTGCCATCAGCTAAAACACGTTGGAGACCCTTGTGTGGCCAGCAGACCCGGACAGCGGGCTGTAGCAGTGTTCAAAAAACTATAGTCAGTTTAACAAGCTCTCAGAGAGCCCAGGGTTGGACTTACCACAACTTGCATCGATCCTGCACCCTTTTAACGTGACAGCAATGTCAACCGAAGAGAGGCGCGACTCCTGTTTCAAAAATCAGAACTTCAGAAACCCTCCAAACTGCTTGCAGTCCTGCAGTAAAATAGGGCTCAGGTGTGACTCCAGCCTACCCGCTTCCCTGCCAAGGAAGACGAAGACGTGCACAAGCGGGAAGGCCACGTGGAGGAGCAAGGGGTGAGCCACGACACGCCGGGTGGGGGCAACTCCTGGCTCAGGAGCTGGTTCCTGACGCTGGGCAAACCATTTGACTTCTCTGTGTGCAACAGAGACGATCACGTCTCCTGGAGCGGAGACAGCTTTTCAAAGCAGGTGTTGTCCTTCTCTTCTCGTAGATACAAAGCCGAGCAAGAAGGAGCCGTGACTTTGGTGGGGGCATCTACACGCTCTTAGAAGGAGATAGTATTTGCATGGAATTTGCTTTGAAAAGAAATCATATCCTAATAGCTTTATTCCTGTCATTCTGCTCTTTCCCGAGCTATGCCAAAGCTCTGAATTTCCTTTGAGCCCTTGAAAAGCCTCTCATTTAGTTATTTGATTTAGTAATTTATATAATGCTTATGATGTTAGCAGTTGGATGCTTTGCACGAAAGTAAAAATTTAACATTACATAAGCCACCCACAACAGGTAACAGAAGTTAAATTACTGCTGTTGATGCTGTTGAAAATCCGGAAAAAAGGACAGAAGCCACGCACGGCCATGAGCCAGCACTAGGTCGGGCTGTTGTTTCTTTCCCTCCTCACACCCAAGACACACTCTCTCCCTTACTCAGTTTTTGCACGGAATGTGTGGCTCTACGGTTCCTGAATGCTGGTTTTATGTAATTAGAAAAACCTCTGGGATGTAAGGGATTTTCAGCTCTCGTGTGTCTGCGGAGAACAGTACGTTAATTGATTTAACTAAGCTTGTGTTCAGAACTCTTTAGGAAAATAAAATCTTGCTTTGAGAGGTAATGTGATCCTACAAATTAACACTGGGATGAGAAGTAATTCATTCGACAGAGTGGTACTGAAGTGCCGCATGTACCTGGCCCACGTTGGCAAAATCAGGAGCTTCCACAAGAGGCAACCTGCCCCTCCAGCACTCCCCCCTCCCAATTAGTCACCCAATTCGGCGGGTGGCCTGAGCTTCAGAGGTGCTGAGCACCTGCAACTTGCTCTGACTTGCGCATCTCAACAACAAATTCCATGGGAGGCGTGATTGACTATTATCTCTGACAATCAAGCCATTTGGGTAAAAAGGTAGCGATTTCATGCTCTTTTTTTTTTTTCGTTTCTGGCTGCGCTATGCTTTGGCTTTCCCGTTTCAGAGATCATAACAGTTTTACCAGCTTCATGCTAGCACAGTGTTTGCCGCTTAGGAAAACACTCAATAAATGCCGTATGTTATTAATCTCTCGTTCCTTCTGCCACGAACATGTTTCTGACAGCTGCTGGCTCCAGCAGGCTCCGAGCGAGTTTGGCTCCACGGGCTGCTCCGAGGGCAGAGTCCCAGCCGGCAGCCCGGCACGTGGCCTCCAGGACACGGTTTAGTGGGCACGGTGGTGTTGGGCTGACAGTCGGACTCCATGACCTTAAAGGTCTTTTCCAACCCCAACGATTCTACGATTCTACCCCCGTCAGCTGCCCCGCACGGGGGCTCTGAGACCCCCAGGTTCCCGTGCACGCTAAACCCAAACCACGGCGGCGGTGATCGCGGGATCCCACAGTTCCAGCAGTAATTCCGTAAATAATTCAGTTTGGGAGTTGGGTCTGCGTGACAGGCATGGAGCTGAAATGCAAGAACCTCACGAATACAGAGATCTAACCGTTTTTTGTGAATATGGCAGTACGATAGCCGTGACGGCCTGAGAGCAGAAGTAAAGCAAGGTTTATGGGGAGAAGTGGAATGTTTCTTCAGACTAGTTCGCTAAAGCTGGAAACAACAGAGAAGTGACTGGACACACAAACCCCTCTTCAGGTCTGAAATAGAAACAGCAGCTGCAAAAACTGAAATTAACCCATCAGACTGTCTGAAACAAAAAAGTAGGAAGTACCTGTGGAGACAATGAGCTTGTTAAATAGTCTGGAAAAGAGTGAGAAATATATTTATCCCTCTTCAAGGCTAGAGAGGTTATCTTGGGGGAAGGGGCTGTTAAATGAGAACACATCTCAGAAGAGGCTTTAATCTCAGTATTTGTGAGAGAGATGATTTCCAGTACCTGCACTCCTGTTTTGAGGGTGTTTCATTGTGCCTCTGTGTGAATAACCCCCAAAATCTCAGAGACGGTATGGCTCCATTAAGAGAATTATCTCCCACTGGAAGGTGGGGGTTTCTCTCCACCATGGGCTGCGAGAGCTCATCCTGGCCGTCACAGCTGTTCAGCCTTAGCTATCGTGTCCAGGAGGGGCTATGGCACAGAGGAGGGCATATTTGTCTGTGAGTCTCTTACCACAATCGGTAAATCTTGGTTTTGATCCTGATCGGGTTATCTAAGGTGATTTCAGTGCAGTGATATTTAAGAGAGTTTGATGGAGGGACAATTGTTATTGAATTTGATAAAAACCAGTGAGGAAATTCATGTTGTCAGTGTAAATGTTAAAACTTTCGTTTAAGTATATAAGATAGAGCAGAGGCTTAGTGACACAAAAACTTAGAATCTCTTTGTATTTTCCTTTACATTTTCCCTATTTTTTTTTTTTTAGGTAGTTCATGATAAAGTAAAAATATAAGATTGTCTTTATACTTATATTGTGCCTGTTGTCTGACAAAAATTGACTGAAATGAGGCTGTACAGGGTGAGGATGAACTAGATGACTTTTTGATTTGTATGGGCCAGAGCACAGAAGGTTGATATTCACCTTGGGGACGTACTGAGGACAAACCGGGATGCTGTCAGAGCGTGGAACGTGGTGGATGTTCCCGGTGGACATGACTGTACTATAGTGGGGAGGTAGTTATGGCCAACAACTGGTTCATTGTGGAGAAAGCTTGTTGTTTTCTGCACAGTCTTCCTTGACTTCATTAGTCATAGTGTCATCTAGTTGCACATTTGCACTACTTGTGATTTAGGATAGACTTTCTTGGTGAGACAGGAAAAAATTGTAAAGATGGCTGGTTTGTCATTTCTCTTCCGGCTCTTTTCCTGAAGTAGTCAATATAATGGTCCAAGAGGGGGTTTTGTCTTGAGACTTCAAGTCCAACATGTTTCCTTGTCTTCTTCCTGAAGTTGCCATCAGAGGAGTGGCACTGGAGTTAACTTCTGGCTCGTTAAGGAAGAAGTACGAAGAAAAGAGTCAGCAAAGTACTTCTAATTCCCCATATACAAGAATGTCATCTGGTTGTTCCTCTAGGGAGACGTTTTGGCTTTCGGAGCAGACAGTTCACCTTGGGTTAGCAGATTTTTCGTTGACTGAAGGTGTTTGCGAGGTTCTTTATTTGGTAGAGGCTGGGGCAGCTGTTGTTGTGTTAGTCGGTTCTTGCGTTCAGTGCCTGGCATGGTTATTTTTACAGCATTTTGGAGACTTGCAAAACAGTTGGGGAAACTTCAGAAGCACTTCATTTTAGTCGGATTCTTATTTTAGTTCATCATTTTGGAGTGGTTAGATAAAGGAAATTATTTTCCAGGTTTTTCTAGCGTTCTCACCCATAACTCCTACAGCGTATTTGGAATGGTGAATATTAGTCAAATGGTTACTGATGGTTACATCCTCTAGGAGACTACTATGTTCCTGGAATAACCTCATAAAGCAGAAGTCTTTTTTTTTGAGCTAACAATTTATCACCCATTCCTCTGCTAACACACTGTCTCCATTTCACAGATACCAGCTGCTTTTTCTTTTCAGTAATCTAACTTGTTAACATACAGAAATTAAGTTGGGAGTAATTGCTTTCTACCTGCATTTATCTTTGAAGTTTGCAGCTTTCATTTCAGACCCGCACAAGGCCTTGCGTTCCTGAAAGCTATCTAAAATGCTCCAACCACGGTAATTGGTCCAATAAAAAAAATATTACCTCTGCCTACAAGCCTCGCTTTGCCCTAAGGCACCACAGCTCCTGCTTGAAGTGCAATGGCACGCTTCCAGGTTCTCAGCTGAGGCAGAAGGTCAGAAGGATTATAAACAATTAAAAACATCTTAATCCCCACTAAATGGTGGTGAGTCACTGAGGAATGCCCAGGGCAGATCAAAAGCCGTGGCGGGGAGACAAGCTGATGGGGGAGGCTCTGGGCAATCCCAGAAGGAGCCAGTCCTTCCAAGGTCCCCGGGCAGGCAGGCACCTTAAAAAAGGGTGCGATTTATTGGGGGTTTAAAAAGGTGGGTTTCACCAGCAGTGGTTTTGCCCTGAAAAACAAGACTTTAAAGCGACCGCCTGCTCATTGCGTTATTCGCTACCCCTGCCCTCAGAGGCATCGGCACTTCAGGATGGGAGCTGCCACCAGGCGTGCAGGAGACCCCAGAGCTAATGGCCAAGAACACCAGCGTCGTGTAGTCACGTCCCAGTCCGCGCCCGCGCCGGGGAAAGTGCGCGGGTAGCGACTGAGTCAGAAAATGGCCAAGACCTGGGAGGAAGAGGAGGAGAAAACCATTTACAGTGTGGGATAACTGAGGGATATTTATCATGTGTCAGCTACGGTAACGCCTATGAAGTGGGCATTTTGAAGTGTCAACGCTTCTAGAGTTTAAAAAGATTTTAAAGAGGAACTGATGTGTTTGTGCATCACGGAAAAAGCCAGAACTCTCTTATTTGGGAGAAAACAAAGCGCTAGTGCTTTGACAGTACAGTTGCCTTGATGTGCCATCCCACAAGTTAGTGCCTACCCGCTAGGCAAAAATCTGAAACCCTCAAGGGTGGATTGTTTCTCAATTGCACCATCCTCTTTTTAAGTTTCCTTAGAGTACTTGATAACTAGCTACTGCCAGACAAAAGATGTTAAGAGTAGCTGGCCTGTTGTTTTAATACGGGAACAAATCTTCCAGTCCCCAGAATCTATAATTGTCTGAAAGAAATGAGAATGCAATGCCCTCAAAACGGTTGGCAAATGAAGTGAGGAAAACCATTGTTTCAAATTTAATCTTTAGCCTACAATTCTGTCATGGGTAGGTATAAAAGAACATCTTTTATCCTGCCTATGGCTATCATAAAATCAAATTATTTTTGTGTTGTCCAAGCTTTGTTTCAGATAAAGTAATAAAGGAAGAAATGATGGGGTTGGGGAAGAACTTGTGCATCTTTTCTTCTCCCAGCTCTCAGATGAATCATAGTCACACATGTCTGAGTAATCAATTCCACTAGTACATTTTCCAAACTTCCCAGCTGTAACTACGACAACGCAGTTAGAGATTGAAAATGTCTTTAAAAAAATGAAAATAACTTAATTCACCCAGCTGCTTTACACCCTGTTAAGAAGAATTACGTGCCTCTTAATCAAGGTAGCAGTAGATAACCTTCTAGGGCTGCGGTGACCCCTGCAAAGCAGACGTGAGGCCTCAGGGACAAGCCATACGTTCTGTCTCCAGCCTACTGCTTTATAATTATTCTATAATTAGGGAATGGTGTCAAAAATGGTATGTTACGGTGTAATGAAAGACAGTCCTACAGCATAAATATAAACATACGTAAGTGTGTACGGATGGGTGGATAGCACACTCAGGTGCACATGAGATACCTAATTCTGCTGGTAAAGGTTACCTTAATTCTGGCATTTCCTCGCTTTGGAGTGCTTGCCTTCGCAACCGGTACGGGTTTGCATTTTTCTTATTTATGTGGCGGCAGGGAGACCAGCAGGCTGCCGCAGGTCCGTACGCCCTGAGCAACAGGCGAAGCGAGAGGACGGCACGGAGTGGGGAGCCAGGAGATTTCGGTCTCCGCTTTCTGCTGTGCCCTTGGGTCCCGCCAGCTCTCTGGTCCTGGAGAACCCACCTCTGAACCGGGCGGGGGGGGGCGCAGATTGGGTCTGGCTGAGCTCACGTCGACGCGCCGTCGGCCTTGGAGGGCGCCGCTCGCCGCCGCTCGCCTCGGCCCCGCGTCCTCCGTTCAGCTGGGGAAGAGACGGCTTTGAACTAGAAGAGAGGGAAAAGAGCAGAGAACTCGGTTCGCCTCCGACATAAGCAGGTCTAGAGAAGATGAGACAGTTCTGTGTTGGACTGAACGTGTGGAAGTACAATACCGGTGTTTATCGGTTTCTGTTGTCTGCTGGAAGTTACCCGCAGCTGCGGAGGAGAGCTAACGGCTGTTTCTGAGCATCGTTTGCCGCACCGACAATTATTCACGGGAGCCAGGCTAATGAGGGCACTGAACAGACCCGATCCTCTGCGGCTGGCACTCGTGCTCCCCTGGATCCGTCATCAACCGTTTGACCGTCTATCTCAAGTAAAGCACTGAAGTCACGTTAAATGCATCAAGCAGAAAGCCGGTTAAATGCTTACCAGTACCAAACTGACATTTTGCTACAGCAACAAACGATTTTACACGTCACTATCTTCAGGTGGGGAGAGTCTCAAAGTTATACAGTTACTAACCAATTCATTTTCTTTCCATTTTCCTGTTCCTCTTGAGTATAAATTTACTATCGTGACAACTGACAACCACCAATGTTTTCTATTATATTCTGCATGAATTTCGGTACAAGAATCCTTATTTGCAAAAAAGGAATTCTTCCCTAAACAGATTTAGCTTCTTCCTTCTTCTCCAGCAAATAACAGGTAAAATTAAAATGTTTCTGTATGGCCAACCTTTTTTATTGTTACACTGACCAGTCAAAATTTCTTCTGAGGTGATTTTCCATCAATCCAGAATGATTTTAATGGCCCCCATGAACTCTTTTGGAGAATGTAAGTTACCTCAGGGAAGGAAAAATCTTATTTCACTGGGGATCACTTAAGCCAAGAGATGTATCTAGATATCCAGTAGCCTTTGAACCAATTTATCCCTCTTTTAACTGCAGTTATATCTTCCTTTTGCTCCTGAACAGGTATCAAGAGAGACCATTAACTTAGCGGGCTCAGAGGAAGGAACGGTGCGTGTTTGTGAGCGTCTCCATCCCCCTCCCCACCCCCCTCTCCACCTAAACCGTCCGCATCAGAACAGGCTGGAGCAGGCTGAAGTACGTGGTAGGTAGCAGAATTCATCTCTGATATTGTCTTCTGTTACTAATTGTGGCAGGTAGTAACTTTCATAGCAAGAATATAATTGTTTTCAGAAATGAAGAAAGAGAACCTATTTTTTCACTTAGGAAATCCTGTTATCTACTATTCTGGCAAAAAAAAAGACATTTTGAACAATGCTTTTTCCATTCGACTTTTTAAATGGGTGATGCTCATTTGTCTCTCTTTATAGAACTCTATACAGAATAGGTTCAAAGCCCACAAAAGCCACGCAAAGTTAGCAATAGCTTAGGATGGTTTCGCATCAAGATTATACTTAAAATGCTGAATTTTATCTAAATTATTTTTGCCTTCTATACACCTTGTCTGTAACAGATGCACAAAGGAACTTCATGATAGAGCCATTGTAAACTCCACGTAGATAAAGAAAAGATAAAAATTTAAAAAGCAGAAGAATAAGCTACTTCAGAAATAGAGATATCATGTTAGATACACAATACACCATTCTCATTATCACCATTATTCATAAGGATGACTCACACCAACAACTGATGTGTGTTTATTTGAAATCTTTTCCATTTATTGTTCTCTACAGAATCAGAGGTGATGAGGTGACAGTATGTCTGCTTTCTTTTATACATTGATTAAAAAAGGGAAAAAGAATCTGCCTCATTTCTATGAGCAAGTAAGCATAAAATGCTTGTCTGTATTTCTTATGCATTAAAGACTCTGCACAGGGTCATGAGCAGTCAGCATTTATCCCAGCCCACTGACGCATGGGTGTTTCCAGAAGAACTCCCGTTAACTTTATGGTAAATTATACACACAAATCTCTGTGCATGCTCGATAGAAGATCAGGCACCTATTGTCAAAGAAGAGCGAACAAAAATTTGACTAAACCATACCAGACATAGACTTTACTTGGTTGTACTTTAAAAGGATATTCTGTTTAATAAACTACAATCACTCTTACTTCCATACATTGGGATGATTTGTGCTGTCTTGTTCTGCACTGCATATTACAATTAAAGGCTCGTTCAGCTAATAGCATAGTGTCAGAAAGGGAAAATTTACTAGTTTCTCCACCTTTTATTCACATGTGCTCTATGATATTCTGTTATTTAAATTATAAACAGTCATTTTATACATCCGACTCCTTGCCATAGGTCAGGAATTTTCATATAGAAGTGGGACCTTGCATGTGCACCCACCCATCATTAAAGGAGGTCTTTACTTCAGGTGGTAATGGAGGTCTGGTTCAGGTGGGAGAGGTTTTCTTCTGTTATCTCCTCTAGACGGGAGACCAGAGGTCAAGTCCCAGATTCTTACATACACATTGTACTTACCTAGAAATTGTCCTAGATTCCTACATACATTTTGAACTTACCTAGAAATTGCATCTGTTCTCTGCATCTGATGGGTTTGATTGCATATCTGGTTTTTTTTTCCTAATACACTGTCAATCTGGCAATCCAATCCATTTTGTAAGAAAGAAGTTGGCATCGCATTATGACTTTTCCCTGAGAATGAAGAAAAGGTAAAGCATCCAAGATGCTTTTGGTCAGTAACTAGCTGAATGACAATTCGGCTAATTAATATTACAGGGCAATAGAAGCCTTATTCTAGCACAGACAGCTCCATCCTCAACACAGCTGCTTTTCTGAGAGCCGTTTTTTGGCTGTCCTTGTGCGCTACAGGGGGAACATAAACTGAGGGCTCTGGGCAGCACCCTGAGAGCTGGGCACTGAAAAGGTCTCTGCTAGCATGGTTACACTGCACTGGCCAAATACTTTACAGGATCTAGCCCTTGGATTGATGATTTACACTCAGATTTACAGAGAAGCTGGTAGAAAGAAATGTGATGGTGAAAGATGGTGAAGAGAAGTTCATAGCATTTTGAATTTCTGTTGACCAAAAGTGTGTATATGGACACCTGACGGGGCTCCCATGATGCAGGCTAACCTGTTATGCTGAACTAAACCCGGCGTCTGAGCTCCAGCTAAGGACTAAACCAGACAGTTACCAGTACAGGTCAGCAAATCAGTGAGTTTCCACTGAGTTAGCCATCGCTTAGTCCAGTCATCAGGCAGACGCGACAGAAAATGAATCTGTACAAGTCCTAAAGTAAGACTGAAAACTGGTGGTTCACTATTTAATTAAAAGCAATTGGTGCTTATATAAATATAGATAATGATTTTCAGGCCCAGTTTGACAAGTCTGTGTGGGGCAGGGAAATTACCTATGTCATCAGAATATTCTACTTTTGAAATCAAATTATTCTGTACTCGAAAGCCACAGGCTGAAAGCTATTAACACCCCATCATTTAGATAGCTATTTTCTGTGGTGGCCAGTCTCCTCTTTTCTTCCCCATCTCCCACCCTGCACAGGAATAAGACCTCAGCAGAAACATTCAAATGAAGCGAGGCACAACACTTGGGTGGTGGCTCAGCCTCTGCGCAGTTCTTCAGAAAACAGAGAACTAACCGTTCAATAATTCTGCAGGACAGGTTTAGGTCAATCTAGCTTTGGGGCTCTATTCTCCTGACACATTTTCACATGCTTTCATACGCGCATGTATACATGTACACATTTTTTTCACACTCTACAATAATAAATGTATGTTACAACTCTGTGGGAATACAAAGATAAAACAAGAAAGAGAAGATTCTTTGGAGGTTTTGAATTTTTAACACAGTTTTGTAGGGGTTAGGAATGGACCTCTGCAATCAGGTGATAAATTTACAGCAAAACCCAGTGTTTCAAGCCATCAGGTATCTATAAATGCAGGGAAACTGCAAACGCTGGCATGAATTGCATTTATATTGCGAATCCTGATCTCAGAGGGAGTCAATTACTGGATCTTAGGACCTCACTCTTTTTTGAGATAGTTTGCTGAGCTGAAAGGCAAGACCCTTATATCCTTCCTCTCACCTGCAGCGCTGATAGTTTGAGCCTAGTCCACCTGGGAGCAGCTCTCTTTCTGGTTAGTTGGTAAAACAGGTGTATATTGATATACCCCCTCAGAATATCAATTCTCCCTGCCAGTACCTTCAGGATAACATCAGTTTAGGAAATCCCTGCCTAATATCAGAGAGTTTTCTTAAATACCAGCTATTATATGTCATCGGAACACACAACACCAAAAATCTGAAGTGATTGTGGATTTCTAAAGAATGGTAGTCATGCATCCATCAGCATCTTAAACCATGTTTCACACCTCAGGATAAAAACAAACGTCACATCTTTATCTTTTCTAACTGTGTTGAACAATTTGGTACAACCTAACTGCATAGGCTTATCTTCTCAGTAAATCACAGTACAATGGTACTTTCTAACTTTATTGTGAAATTGAAACCTAACACGAAACTCAAGTCTATCCTAGGCCTGTATTTTCATGTAAACTCTTTCTTCCAGAAACTCAGCTTGAAGTCAGAGACCTCTACAGCATCAGTCTTACCAAAATCACTTCTCCCATCATGTGAAGACTTCATTCATTCAGTGAGTGATTTCGGCAGGAACTAGAACAAAAAGACAAAGAGTCCACAGTGATTTATATTTATAAGTAACTATGTAAATGCCCATAATACAGCAGTTCAGAAAAGTCTCTCGGTGGTGAAACAGCAAGCATTTAGCCTCATATAGGCATCTGGTTGTTATTTGAAGACTGTGATGAGCTACAGCCACCTTGGACC
>JANVCT010000050.1:18422329-18443079 GCA_026770115.1 Aviceda subcristata
AAATATAGCCACTCATTGGGAAATACATTAGGAAGTATATTTATGGAAGCTGTGAGTTTGCCAGATAATTCCTCATCATCCTCAATAATATTCTGACAGGTAAGTTCAGGTTCCATACTTCCCTTCACATGGAGCACAATTACTTTCACTGAGATAAATAGCTGTTAAACCAAAATATATTCTGTTAATTATACTCCCGATACATAAATACACAGAGTAGAGTTAAATTTTAGTTTGAATTATTTCATTCCAAAGCCTAAATACATACAAACAATATTCAAAATATTCATAACAGATCTTTAGCTGCTGAAAACCAACACGATAGCCAAATTATGAAATTAGGAGTAAGAGAATGCAGCAGGATGCTTTACCTGAGTTAATGCAGCCTGCTTCTCAGCAGAACTCATTAGCCCTGATGGAGCTCTCGGCTAACGTAGTTATCCAGCAGCTGGTACCCGGGCTAATTTGTTTAGAGCTGGTTTGGGCGACCCTGCACCACACACACTGTTCCAATGTACACTTACCACACAAGGAAGGTTTCAATTCAGTTCACAAGAAAACTCCATGGCTGGTGCATCCAAAAGGTGAGATTATCTCATCATAAGAGGTCCTTCTGACTATATTATCTGTAACTAAAATTATCATTAATATTTCACTAGCCTTTAAGGAAATACTAAAGGCCTGAAAAAAAGTGCTCGTTGAGTAGATCTATTTCATCAAAAAAAGATTTAAGGTTCTGCAAAGACAAAAGGAATACTTTAAAATCAGTTTGTAGTGTAAGTTTTGGAGGGGCTTTGGATGATGCCATCATTGGACTTTTTCCATTGGCCTACATCTTTCATAGTAAATTATGCAAAGTGGATGTAATACGTTACAACTCTTACCTGGAAGGGTTTAATTTTGCTTGCTGACGATGGCTGTCAGAGAGGAAGGGAGAACATACAGGGATCTGTAACTCTCTCACTGGTCTAATTTATAGTTGGGATGACATTCAGAAATCTTAGAAATCTTGTAACAACCAGGAGACTGAGAATATTAACTAGAGCTAGGCAGGACACGTTTCTCATGCTGCTCTACCAGCTCTGCTCCTGTAAATCCCTGTCACGTCAGCATCAAGCCTTTCTGCAGCGGATGAACATTCGTTCTGGTTACGTATTTGGGAGAAAAAGGCGCACTCGGGACGATAGCAGGGAGTCACGGCTGTGTCGATTGTATGTACAGTAAGAGCAAAATTTCTGAAGCCGAACCATTAGAGGCTCAGTATTACTCCTTGCATTTCCTGCCAGAGAAGATGGTTTGTAAAGCCCAGCCAGGTAAGAGGCTGTACCAAGGCAACGCTGTCTGTGAGAACTAACGTCAGAGGCTCGGTCCTCGCGTTCAGCCCAGACCCTGATGCAACTGAACCATCCCCATTATGCCTTTACTACTGGGATGGGCTAGCCTGGCCCTCACTCTAAAATACAGTATCTTAGAGCTCCTCCTAGTTTATGCCTGCCTATGCTGATCCCTAGGGATTTTCCTGGAGGTAGTATTCCTCCAGCTATGTCTTTTCTTCCGCTACAGGACTGGAAAGGGAGACAGAAGGCAGGGACCAAATGGAGACAATATGTAATGTCCAGCAGGTAACAAACATATAGAAGAATATAGACAGATTCACACATATCCACCTCCGAAATCCTTCAGTAGTTCTCCTTTCACTCCAACCTTTAGGTGAAGAATACAGTACAAAGGGGACAACAGAAAGTCTTTGAAAGGAAAGAAGCCAAATATATGCAATGTTTAGTTCAGTAGGATTACCTTTCAATCTTCCGACTCATTAAGCTTCCTTCTCAAAACTCTCCCTTTCTACAACAGGCATTGAGAATTAAAAAACTGCATTCATTCCCTTTTATGGCCTATAAACAGACCACTGAAGTAAGACTTAAGGGAGCCGGCTTTTTTCCAAATACTGTTCTATTGCATGATCTTGAAAGACTAGATTGTTTTACTTCCCTCTGCTGCTTTGTCCATCTGTATTACAGGGATAATACTTCTGGCTTTGTATTGCAGTTGGGATTTACTGATAAAAAATACTACGTGGACTCCATCCTCACATGTATTTCAAAACCAAGGCACTTCATCTCTACTGGCAGTATGTACATACATCATGCATAGCAGTCTTACTACTTGTACTAATCAAGTCCTGTTCTTTAATTATCCCCTGGATGTGGAAACACCAGAAACACGTGTGGACACTGGCATTGTGTTCTTCTCTCTCCCTCTAGAGTGGAAGCAGACGGTGAAGAGCAGTGATCAGCGTTGCCTTGAGGACTTATCAGGCTACAAATCCGGGGTAAGAGAATGAGTTTGCTGTGGTCTGGGTGAGATGCCTTTTACATCTGAAACAATTTTGCCCTGAGTCATTACTGTAATATGTAACCACAGTGTCCTGCAATGGCTGCTGATGATCTGTATCACAGTTACACGGCTGCAAACAGATCTGCGTTTAGACATAATCAGGCACTAATTTGTCTCCTGTAGCTGCAAGAGACCCGTTTCTGGTCAAGTAACAGGGAAGTTGTTAGATCCCCCTTTCTCTTCTTCCCTGGCAACACTGTGGCTGTCTCCAGCATTCCTTATCAGACTTATTCCAGGCCTCTGGTTCAAATTTCAAAGTAAAGCAGATTTTTTAAATAACTCTCAGATCTCTGGCTCTGCAGCCACTTCATTGTGCCTTTTTACCATATGAGAAATTCATTCTTTCCCTTGAGTGGAGCATGCTGAACTTTCCCTATCACAGCACCTTCTGGCTGCGCTCTCTCACGCATGCTAACTTTCACAGCCTGACAATAGCAAAGCAAAGAAAAATCATTATTCAGCAACTCAAAATCTCTAGAAGTAAGAAGAGCGCTCCTGTGAACTTGGTATGCTGTATGGCTGAATCTGACCCACGCTTCTTAAACCATAAGCCATCTGTTCTTGAGCCATCTGGATTTGCTCTGATTCCTGATGGGCAGATAGCATTGCTGAAAGGAAGCATGTGTTAAAACAGAGCAAAATAAATGTCACCAGTCACCGGTGCGGAGCTTTAAACAGAGAGATTAAATGTAAGACACTGCAGGCTGCAAAGTTCCTCCTTCTTCTGGATAATGAGGGATTTCTATTATTTTTCAAAGACAGATCTTTTCACAGTAAAACTAACTTACACAAAGTGTTCCTTCTAACAATTTCGTATAACGGCCAGACATTTTTCAGCACAACACTATGACCATCTATCTTTATTACAGCAAAAACTGACAAGGGAAACATACAGCAGCAGCCCTTTGATCTTTTATCATGTCACTAATAAGGAAGGAGTTTGAATGTTTCTTCCCCACCACTCATTCAGTGAAAACGGGTTTGATTTTGTCCCTAGAGGAACGTACACATTACTTAATCAAACCCAAAACAGCACCCAAAACTCAAATCCTCTGAGATCCGTGGCCTCTGAATTGCGAGCACGGCGTCTGTAAGACAGGTACATCCTCAAACGTCGTTTCCCTGCCTGGCTGCTCTCAAGGCTGTACGAGCCGCGCTTTGCCACCGCGACGCTGCAGCGAAGCCCGAAAGACGCTCGGGGTCGTTTCACAGTAGGCTTTGGTTCCATACCAAAAAAGTACTTACCCAGTATCCTCTGCGAAAAAAAAAAATGCTCTATTTGCAGCTGGATATGCCCAGTCACTTATACTGCATGCATAGCATCCCAAGCAACGGCAAGGAAAAGAGCTACAAAGCTTCACGCCTGCGACCTGCACGTAGCCAGATATTTGCCTCTCGCATCCAGCCACCGCGGGTGACCGCTTATTTGGAACAGCTGAGCATCCCTTCGGCACAGGACCACCTTGCGAGCCATGCCACTGAATGACTAATTGGGTGCAAAGAGAAGCTGATCGAAATTTAATGGGGGAACTTCATGTTATTCAAACAGCCACTTCTGTGTCGTAAATCACACACGTGAAATTATAGAAACAGTTGAAAGGCAGATTTCGGATTGTAAACAAAGTACCTACTAAGCTGCAGTGTCCTGGTTTGGCTTTCCCAGACTTTGTCTTTGTCCTCACACCGAGTAACATTTGTGTTGATGACTCAGTAGGAAAGCGTTACTGATAAAGCTTGTGGGCGTACAGACAGCAGAGGAATTTCAAACGAAGCAGCGAATAGATCATGTACCGGAGGCCGGTAAAAGAAGATGAAGGCAAAATCTGTGCAATTTAAAATGGCCTAATGTAGAAACAGGCCAAGAAGCCAGATGTCATCCTTTTAGGGTAGGAAACTACATCTTAGAAAATGATAATTCTGAAATCACTTTGCAAACCGTAACGGATAATCTGCTGAATATGAGCTGCAGTAAGATGTTGTAGCCAAGAGGGATAACACACTGGGGAAGCTCTATCATCTGCATAATTGGCACTAGGCTACAGTCCAGTGCCAGTATCCACATTTTGACAAGGAATCAGACCAGAACCATGAGAAATATTAAAGGATCAGAAAACACATCCTATAATGAATGACTCAAAGACATGAACTGATTAAGCTTATCAAAAACAGGACTAAGAGCTGAGCTGAATGCAGTCTTTAACATATCTATAAGGGAAAACAAGTCAATAATGGGGGGGGATCCAAACCAACAGATGAAGGTTTGGAAAGATACTACAGCTGGAAGCTGAGTCTCCAGCCATTTGGGCAAAAAAATGTCGGGTGCCTATTTTTAACACCTTAACTCAAGTTTGGGTAGTTTTTCAAAAGGTGTGTCTAGTTCTTGAATAAACTCACCTAGCAAAGTCCCACGTCCTTCCTGTAGAGGAGGTGGCAGCTGATCACAGTGTTCTCCTCTGGCTATAGGTTACAAGTGGTACAGGAAGAATTAAGCATCTCTAGAATGAAAAATATTCAGTCACAATTCTGCCCTGTTCCACTGGAAAAGGAAAATGCCAACAATCAGATGAAATATGACCTGTATATTACGGTGGGGTTTATCTTTCCTAACTTAATTGCCAGAAGGTAGCCTAAACTAGCTGGCTCCTCCAGGTTTCTCTACTGTCACTTGAAAAAAGATAAATGTCCCCAGAGGAGCATGCATCCCATCTATCTCTTTCCTTGATTATAGAGTAAGCATAGACAACCAGACAACTACTTTTAAGCAGACAAATTAAGAAAAAAAGAGACCCACCACAAAAGCAAAGGAACAATAGGTCACATGCGAATGATTGTTATTTCCTGTTAAATTTAGCTTTACAAAACTGCATTGCATAAAATAATTCATAAAGGCCAATAACTAAGTTAAAAATAGTTTTAATGGACTGAGAATTTTTAGAGTGACCACTTGCCATTAATTACATCATTTTATAATCTTTTATTTCCTTTATGTTCATGTTATTAAACACTGCTGAAGCAGTGTCTGCAAGACTTTGACACCATGGAAAATTTCATTACAAAAAAAATGTTTAAAAGATTTTGTCATTAGTCTAGTTCAATCACAAGGAACAATGTCAATATTCATTGTTATGGCAACAGCAATCTTTGCTCACATTCTATAACTTCACCTACATAAGTGGTTTAGGCTCTTTCAGCCTATGGGCCCAGCCTTTGGGTGAGGTAAAGCAGCAAAGTGCTGCTGAAATCCTGCTATTTCATGCAAGATCGCAGGACGATGAATACAATTAAACACCAGCTAATAAATACAGCTTTGAGTGCATATTTCTTTTCTTTATAAATATATTTATGAAATCATGATTTTTAACGAAAAAATCTCTCTCAAATCAAAGTTACTTCAAATATGTGTGATGCTAGCTGAGTACAAAATGTTAGTATGACGTTTCCATGTATTTTCATTTTTAACAGTGCCAAGTCAAGGCCAAAGCCCCAAATCTGAAGGAATTTTGACTTAGCCCCGAATACCACATAACATTTGTAGAACATGAATTAAATAGTCATGGGCTAGGAGCCAGACTTGCATCAGTTTTCAGCTGTGAGGCGTTTTCAGCTGCAATACACGTACCGTTAACGGCGCGCGAGCTATTTTGAGCAGCATACAAGGCGACGCAGAGCCAGACCTGCCCCTCTTGGTACTCACACCGCAGTCCCCCATACCTGCCTCCCCGCTGCCGCGCTACCCCACAAAAATAGTTTGTAAATCTCCGCTTGGGGTGATTTAGGCTGCCTTTGTTACAAGCTGGCCGGGTGTGGGAACTAAAGGTCCTCCTCCTTGGGGGGCGAGCACAGCCTCGCCCAGGAGCGGATATCTTTATTACCAGGGATACCCCACCTGCACCCGCGTGCACGCTGATGTTCGGAGCCCCAGAAGGCCACTAAAACAAACGAGGACAGCTCAAGCTCCCCAAGCCACCAGCCTTTTCCACGCTCCACAGGTTTCCTCCCGCAGGAGGAGTCACCAGGGAGCTGCATCTAATGATTTTCCTTCCGGCTTGCACGGGCAGAGCAGTTCGAATCGGCCATAAAGCCGCATTTGGCACCAGATCCGACCACTCAGCCCTTTGACAAAGCTCAGACCTGAATCCCAGTTACATTGCCCAGGCTCATTCCTACCTTCAAAATCATGTTCTATTTAAATGAGCCTTTTCTACAAACTTAAGAGGGGAAGTGTAATTTAGGAGAGTGGAAAGCATTATTTTAAGGTTGATTAATCGAGTATGCACCAGGCTGAACACCACTTCCAGAGGCAAGGGGTGCACTGTGTTACCAAATGATTATTTAATGACTCATAATCCCTGTGCATGAGATGCCACTCCCGAGGAATTAGTTTTAAATGGGGTAGTGGTATCTACTCAAAATGTGGAGCTAGATGTCAAATCATTGTAATAGCTACATTTTTGCATCGGCCAACATCGGATTTCAGCAGTTTGTAGCTGGAATCAGTCATGCACATACCCACCACTGGACTGATTCATGAATGCAGAGTAAGGACAATTATTTAAAAAAAGGTTTTGGTGCCAAGTATTATACTTAGATAAATTAAACTTTGAACCAAAATATTTGCATTCCCACTTTTGAATATCCAGTTCAATTTATCACTTGCCAATTGAGTTGGCTAGCTGCCCTCCTGTAATTGTCATCCAGTCACTACCTACGTGTAAAACATATGCAGTATCTCATGGCAGAATATTGTTCACAGATTTACCAAAAACATGAAAAAATGGAAGAGATCCAGAGGCAGCAAATTTCGTGTGCCACATTTGCAGGATTCATCATTTCATCTGCCTTCGACAACATATTTTACAGACTACTCAATGCAAACTTCTATAGAAAAAATAAATAAATTACAAAACAATGAATAAGAAGTGTTTCTTCTAAGAAAAGCAGCCATTGAAATGCTTTGTTTGTATTTACTAAATAAGAACTGTGGGGCATTAATAGCAGATCCATATGGTCTTTATAAAATATATTTCATTGTCCTGATTCAGAAAAGTACTTGAGAATATATGAATGGTTGTACTGGGTCAGATCAAAAGTCCAGCTACACCCAGTGACATCTTTCTGACAGATGCTGACAAAGTTCCCAATAAATGTGTTCAACTCAACTTAAACATGGGGTTAAAATAAACACTGCTAAACAGAGAGGGAGTGAGCTACTGAACCAGACCCCATTTCTGAGATTATAAATAGACTGCCTATCATTATATTGCCATGAAAAACCAAAATAATCATAGATTAATAGCTAGAAATTTCAGTGTCTGCCTTGGATAGTTTTAGTATTCTTGATCTAAAGTGGCAGTCAATGGGCAAAGGAAAAAGCCATCACTTCTGAGGAAAGAATTTTGAACATGTTGAATTAACAAATTAAGTAATATTCAGCATTTATTTAAAACTGATGGATAATGCTTATAGAATGACACAAAGTGTTTGGCAAACATCTGGAAGAATAAAATGTATTATCTCTAGCCATTGATAGCTCCTTGTTTATTTCTAGTGCATAGAAATACTGATTTGTATGTGCTAATGCATTAAGGCACTGAAATCTAAATCTTTGGGACACCATGAGCCTCACAAAGCCTCTGAGATCAGTACAGGATTAAAGCCTTGTGGTAACATTATTTTACCTAATTTTAACAACCCCAGATTAGGCATCTCTTTGGTTTCTAGTGGAAAGATAGAGGTGCTTACAGAGGCCGAGTCCCGTGTTTAAGGCAGGCGATGTATATCGTCCACTGGAGCCATTTTTCAGGTTTTCTTCCACTGGTTGTAGGGGAAATCTAGACTAGGCATCTGCCTTTTAAACAGCTGAGGTTAACTAAAATGAACACCACCTCACTGTCTGATCAATGGAAGAATCGATACCAACAGAGGTTTTCTTTTCCCCCTTTTTAACCATGGATTAAAGTTTACCTCTTCCATCTCTAATCTGAAGAAACACAGTGCTTGCCATTTCCAGAGAACAAACCATCTGTAGTAGTTACAATCAATTTCTTTAAGAAAGCATGGGTAAAATATTTCCAAAGATTATCTGACAAACAAAACAGATAAACTTATAAGAGCTGAAGGAAATGTTTCTGCAGAGAAGAAAACATTTTGGGCTAAACAAAGATGTTCTGAGTTAGTCGAAGTTGTGGGGAAAAAAACCACAAAAGGCCAACAGTTAATCCTTTCCTGTTATCAACATTTAAATAACAAACAGTATTTTACACTGGCCAGTAAATGTATTTAAATCTTCTGATGACAATTTGCGTGTATATTACCTGTTGAATAGCAGTGTCTTCTGACCATTCATGTTCAGACAAGTGCGATCTGGAAGATTCTTCAAAAATATATACAGGTGTCTGCTAATTTCATCCCACAGTTTCTTTAAGTAACATATTATACATGTTCCTTTCATGTGGATCACTGCCATGCCATGTGATTTTCACTGTCTCCTTTTAAATCGTATTTATCATTGGTACGATAAATATTAATGGTTGCGTTATTGCATTATGATTCATAAAGGCAGACAGAGGACTCCCCCAAGCCACAAACCATCTAAAGGGGAGCGTCATGGCCGTGGATGAGCTCTGCCTTATTTCTAATGGTGTATGCGGGGATGAAGAGGAATGGCTAGCAGGGCTTTCGTTCTAGAATTTGGGTCAAACATGGGTGCGCGCCACATCTAAGCACCTAAAGGAGCAGCACTATCTCTAAAGACGCCGAGCTGCCTTCGTTCCTGCCAACTTCGCTGATCACTGGAGAAATGGTTTTGTACAGAACTAACAGGACACGAGACCAAAGGGACACGCCGCCGCCGGTTTAGATGGCTGGAGGAGATCGGACGGCTCTTTCCCTTTGTTATCTTTTACAGCTGCTAATTAGGCCATTTTGGGATAAATGTGTGATGTGTTCATCACCCAGCAGCTAATGAACTATGTGGGATGTAGATTTTAAGAGGTTTGTAAGAAACTGCTTTAAAGCTATATTCTCAGTTGTTCAGATTAAAGAACCAAATATAAAAGAGGTATTTAGGCAGGATGATGCGCAGTGTCTTCACTCTTTCTTTCAGGATATCAAATTCAGGAGAAGTGTGTCCTGAAAGAACAAATTAGACACCTAAGAGTGTTACATGGGGAGTGGGGGAAGATACCTAAAAATTAAAACCAAACCAAGATTCAGACAAAAATCCAAACATATGGAGTTCTATGAAAATCCGCCCATCTCATTGTTGAGGATACACGTTTGCAGCCTTACGATGTGCTTCTGTGGGCCTCAGACGCTGAGCTGACAGCAATCGTGCGAGCTGAGGCGCTTTGGATGTCCATTTCAGAAGACTTCCAAAAGGGATGGCGACTCCCTTCCTAGTGGGCAGTGACCTACTGGCCGAGCCGCTCGCCTGGTTTACGTGAAAAATAGGTCCAATTAGCCTCCAGCTCAAGGGCAATCAGATCCACAGCTCCTGTAGGAGAAATCCAGACAGAAACCGCCTTTAAAAGCTTCTCTGAAGGCGTGCATTCGGGCAGGCAACGTTCATTAAACCAGGAGGCCAAGATGGCGTCTAGCCCGTGAGCCGAGCGTTCCCTGAGCAGCAGGGACCAGAATCCACCCCTCCCACTCCCTGCGTGCTCACGCTCCGACGTCGGCTGGCGGCTAGGCTTCATCCCCGGGACAGGAGTGTCGAGGGGTCTGCGCCACCGGCATAACCTCGAATTATCTGGCAGGGGGTCACGTCTCAGAGGGCTCAGGGGGTACCTGCGGTTTGTAAGTCCCACCTGGGACCGCCGCGTCAGTCGGCAGAGGAGGTGCATGTGCCGCAGCACAGCTACAGGTTCTTCTGAGGCTAAAAGCTCTCTGAAGCCCAAGTGGTTTAGGCCATTCGTTTGTCAATTATGGCCTTGAGGTAGGCACCTAAATTCCACCTCAACTGTTCAGAAGTGCTTTTTTCGGACCTCACCCTATGTTCCCAAGTAGCCAGCCAGGAATCTAGAGTACAAACGGAGCTGTTCGGGAAAGCAGGGATAAATCAAATGAAAGAAAAGCAGAAGGACTCCATTAAGCAATATCTAGCCTGCTTTCAGTGGTTTTGCTGTACACGTTTGTTAAAGGAAAATACCTAATCCTCAGTACATTGAAACCATTGCTTAGTGCAACTCTTAGCTCTATGAATTACACCCTCAGTTCTGCAGTGCAGTTCAATGCCCATCACCGACGTGGAACAAGATCTCCTGTCTTTAAAAAACGTTTGTCAGTTGGAGTCTGTATCTAGGTCATTCCTCTCGGGTACAGCTCTCTATCTCATCAGATTAGAAAGAGAAACAACCTACCACTATATGAGAAAGAATCCAGTCGCTGTTATTATTCCAAATATCTCGGATGTGTTCCATTGTTTCCTAACGACTTATAAAAAGCATTCTTAGAATAAAAACTTGGCTGACCAAAGAGCAGGTTTCATAGCCAGCCTCTGAATATTAAATATGTGCCTTAAAAACAGTCTCAGAAAGGTAGTCCTTCCTTTAACCCTTTAGATTTGTATTGCGAGAGATAGGCCTCATAACAACTAATTGCTCCTCATTCATATTTCTATGTACTTTAGGATCTTGAGATACTCATTAATTTACCTGGAATAAGCTAAAGGGTCAAATTAGGCTGCCGACATAATAATGATAATAACAACAAAAACAATACCAGATTGTGCATAGAGTTTTCCATCCATAAATCACAAAGGCATTACATATCATTAGAGCCATTTTAGAGATGAAACAAAGAAGAGAGATGACTTGCCTGAGGTGACAAAACAAGTTGTAGCATTCAGTCACTTTTGCTGACATCTTACACCAGCATCTGCAATCTGGCTTTGCACGGCAGCATGCGAGGTCGCTAAATGCTCTCTGTTCTGGACCTGAGCATGAAGCTGATTCCGTGGGTACGAAATCCTGGAAGGAAGCAATAGTTACCTAGGAAAATGTATGGGTGTCAGAGAAAAGGGAGACAGAAAATAAACAGGGATTTTTTTTGTTGTTCAGAAAGGGGCACTATGACACGGAGGAAGAAAAGAGCAAAAAACTGAGAATCTAAGCATATATTTTTTTCAGAATGAAAAAAAATGGGGAAAAAAAAGAAAAAAAGCTAGAAAAGAGTATAAACCCCACAGGTTTTAGAAGGAAGAAGTGGAAGAAAAATGTGAGAGAAAAGAAGAGCGACAAGGGAAGAAATGACGGAAGTTTCTTCGTGAGAAAAAGCAGGACCATTCGCGCTGGGAGGCGTGGAGCCATCCGCAGGCACAAAGACAAAAGGAACCTGATGGAGAATCTGTGTCACCTGGGAGCCACCCACCCACGAGCAGCTCTGACACACGGACAAGCCACATCTTGTTCAGCAGCGTGGGTCCCAGGGTGCTCAGCAGTACCTGGGTTCACCCAGCCCTCTGCTGACTGGTGGTCACTGGGGGGGCAGTGGGATTCCCAGTCCGAAGACAGCTGGGAAGACTTCCCAGCAGGTAGGTGGGTTGGAAGGAAGCAGTAAGTCAGCTAGAAGGCAGCCTCTTTTCCTTGAAATACCCGCACGCTCTTTTGAAAATAAAAGACCAAAAACCAAGGGTCAGGCATTTTTTCAGCTGTTTAAGGCCCTGGGGAAATGATGGCTCAGCTTGTGTTTTATTTGCCAGTTCTAGAGAGGTGAAAGTAAGTGGCACGCGGCACACAGATCTGGGAATATGCCTATAAAACTTAGCAAAGGAATCAAAAAATAGAGACGAGGTTAAAATGTGTCTCAAGCAAGAGGAAACAATCATTTCCAAGGAGGATGCTTGTGGATGAGTGGAATGGAATTGATATACCTTGGCTGACTTGTCTTTTGAGTGACAAAGAGATAAAAAATTTCACCTGTGCATCACTGGCAGAGGTCAGCAACTGCCCAAACCCCCATTATACTAATTAAGATATTGGTATGCTGTATAAATTTCCATGTAACTCCAAAATGGCTGAATTTAAAAATACAAAAACTTTCCCATACTTGCGCACTCTCAAGAGAAAGTTTTTTCCAGGCTTCTTCAGAAAAATAAATAAACCAAGCTGAGCTATAGTTGACAGTAAAATAGTATTTGGTGAATACCAGGCATGACATTTCTGCTCAGTGACAGTGCTCTTTGTGTGGCTCCAAGAGGCTGGAAGAGCATAAAGTCACTGACAGAAGTTTCCACAGTGATTTTGTCAAATGCTTTCACCACAAAATTCTAGGCACATACATGCATTTCACACAGCACGACACATCTAATACTCTTTTTCTGTTTCTATTTACTTTTCTTTTTATATTTTTTCTTAAATAACAGGAAAATTAAATGTAAAAATTTTCCACAGTTCAAGAATAAGATTGTTCTACATATTCAAAAGTTAGAGCATTTGGCTCACCCCCATAAGCATATGTGCACATGTTATGAGTCTAAAAACCTCAAAAACCTCTGAGGTGGTTTGATTTTACATTTAATGAGTCATTGGGAGTTTCAGATTTTAATCCACATGAATGTGATTCTGAAGCTGAGATTTCCTCAAAACACAGAATTTCGTTGCTCCCATAGAAGTCAATGCGAGTTTTACCAGTATAATATATATATGTAGATGTTGGAACATGGGATAAAATTTATGTTTGGAGGCATCTGTCAGATACTTTCATGAAACAGTGTCAAGCACAGGGGAAGGATAGTCTAAGTACTTCCTGGAACAGATCAAAGGAAAGGCCATAAATAATTCATTCTTAACATCCTACATACTGTTTTGAGTACTTGAGACAGTTTTTCACCATAAATGTATACTAGGGCATGAACTGAAGACTTCGCAAGTCTAACATAAAAAATTAAAATAGAATTGTCCTTATTGCAATTTGAGCTGTTCTTCTATTTATAAGAATTTCTGTCTGTGAGAAAGCTCAAAATGACCATCTTGTCTGAGTTGGGATCAGTCTGGAAGAATCTTTTCTTCATGGTAGTCCCCTTCCTTCCAGGTTGGACCTGTTCCAGAAAGCTCTCAATGGACAAGCCAGGGAGCCCATGTTCACCCCCTAAGTGGGGATTCAGACTCCTTCCCTCGGCATTGCCAACATTCTTAAGGCCACTTTTCTGCTGCCTCGTTGTCAGTCTTAGTCACTCAGTAGATTGCTTAGCACAAAGGTCCCTATTTCACACATTTCTCATAGCTATCAGCCTCTTCTTGCTTCCAGTACTGGACACAAGAATCGCATCATCCTTTAGGACAAAAAATACTTACTGATGTGTACAGTCTTCGGTGGCAGGCAAGCAATCTTAAATCACACGAGAAACTTAAGCACAGGATCTTTTTCTTCTTTTCAGTCTTCCAGGGAGGTCTTATCCACCCTCTGATTTGAGTTTGACATTTCCTGAAGTCACGTATGGCAGAGGCAGTGCACCACTGGAAGCACAAACTCTTATCTCAACAGATGGATTGGTGTGGAAGTGATCTGTAGTTTTGTGATGTTGACTGTCAAATCTACAGATCAAGAACATCTGTTATTTCTTGCACTGTGAAGTCTTCAGCTTGAAAGAATAGAAGATACTGGAGCAGGATTTGTCTATAATTTACTAAACTAGGAAGAGTTTTTTCTATATTAGCTGGTGCTCCCCAATTACCTTACCATGGGCAATAACTATTTTCTTGTGGGTCTCTCCTGTCAGGTCACATGGAAGTTCTGAAGACTTGTCACACAAATCTGCTAAGGGCTGCCTACCTCCTGTGGGTACTTAGTCTGAGCATTCATTGCTATCTGTTACTATTTTTCAACCTATAGCTTATTTAGTGCAATCATTTTTCAAGGAAACATTAGCATAATAAAATATTCCTTTGCACATTGTGGATAATAGTCCTCTGCCTATTAGCTCTTCTTTCTTCAATTTGTTACAGGATTGTTTCTTCAGGTTGTTTTGCTGTAATACTTATTAGTATCAAACAGCAGTCAACTACAAAACCTCCCACAGCCTGCGAAATGATTTAGAACCACTCAGTTGCTCACCACAGCATCCTTTACATGTGTTGTTCTTTCATCCTTTTCTTGTCATCCTCACCACTCATAGCTTCTGCTAATTAGAATGCAAGACTCTTATTTTTTATGTGCCTGTATCTCATCCAGCATCACAAGGTCTCCAACTTCACGGTGCTTTGCAACACGAGTGGAATGTTGATAAGGTAAGTCACTGTTGTTGTCTCAGCACCCTTATTTTGTACGGAGGAAGGCAAATGTACAGCAAAGACGCAAGGCAACAGCCCTAGGAATGAATAAGCACACACAAATTATTTCTTTTCATGAAAGTATTCAACATAAATACGATAGAACTGCCTTTGTGTGTGTGTGTGTGTGCATATATGTAACTTTTTAGGTGTCTTCCTAACGAAATAGTTCAATGAATGTTTTGCCACTGAAGTCATTCTCTATATGTGCCTTGCACTCTTCCCAAAGTCTGACTCAGAAAGTTTTCATATTCTTTTTCAGTCGAAATGGTCTTCTCAGGATAGTGTACAGATGGGTTCAGTGGACTTGCATGAGTGTAAAACAGCACGAACTGTTTTCTTGAATGGATACGTTGGATGGCACCTAAACTGTAGTTCTAGAACAACCAATGCAAACTTAAATAAATACTATTTCCCCCTCGCCCCCTCAAAAGTCTGCAAAAGAATACTTCAATGCTTAGCAAGAAAGCTACACTGACTGGAATGCACCAGCCTCCAAAGAAAGAAAAAATGCTTTTCATTCATTTTGTTTCTTTAACAAAGAAAAAAACTTGAGTAAAAGTAAAGTTTCCAAATAACTTCACATTCATGCAGATCACCGGAAACCAATCCCATGCCAAAAAAAGGGGGACAAATAGCATCTAAATCCCAGACGATATTTCAGGCTCAGATGCAGAAGTAGAAGAACTCATCTTTTTTCCACAAAGGATGCTCTTCAACTGTTTTAGGGGCAATATGACTAGGACCATGAAGCTCGTGGCCAACCAGTTCATCACTATTTTGCTTGTGAATCGTTTCTCATCCAACAAAATGAAACCTTCCTACACATAACCAACTTACTTAACTCTTCATTAGTGTTGCTTGTCAACTTATTTATAATGAAGTAAGTAACAAGGCATTGAGGAACATGTAAGTAATAAAGATGTAATGCATTGTAGACCATCTGACTGTTAAACAAAGGTATTCTCATCACTGGAATGTAAAAGAAGTACATCCAGTTAAAGGGTGTTCTGGTTTTATCTCTCACCCATGGACTGTACATCATTCCCTTGAATGCTTTCTTTCTATCATTCTCACAACTTTGCACATTCCTGAACAACTGACATTATACTACCTGTCACTACTTAGTGTGAAATATCCAGTTGTAGACGATCTATTCGAATAGTCTTCTTTTGTAACAACAAATTCCCTGTCTTGGAATTTTAGTTGACAATACCCATTAAAGGAGCTAAAGAAAAAGTGCTCCTTTCATTGATATTCTAATCCAACCACTCATGAATAAATCCTTACATTTGATTACAAACTTGAAAGGGAAAATATGTATGTATTTTAATCTTGTTTCTCCCACATCCGCTACATTTCCTTTTTTGATTGTTTAGGGTCAGTGATAAGTCAAATCTTGGATCCTCTCAACTAACTAGGAATTTTGTTATCCAAGATCCAAGACAGTATGTTTCGATGAATGTGGATAACATCAAAAGTGTTGTAAGCAAAATGAACAAATATTATTATACACAGGTTTTTTTAATGTATGAAAAAAATTTTTTGTTGGTTTTTTTTTATTCTTGCAGCATTTAATGCATATGAATGCCTAGATGTTGTTAATATAGCTAATAATAATCTGCATTTGCTGTGGTAGTACTAGCACTTCTCTCTTAGATCCTCTAGAGGAAAATAGAATAAAGTCAGTTTTTACAGGCAGAGAATTGAAAAACAGTACTCTTTCAAGATACAAAGAGAGATAATGAGAAAAGTGATGGCGTCACGGCAGGGAGAAGGGAGGAAGGCTTCATTCGCATAAGCTAGCATATGAACAGAACAGGATAAAACTGTGGGGGCAAGTTCTCTTAAAATGGAAGCTGACTAGAATGTAGCTATCTTAAGAGATGAAGATATACCCTGGTAGCTTTTGAACAGATACAGGAGAGCATCTGGCTTCCTCCTAGAACTGCAGAAGGCCTTCAGAAGCTCCTTCCGACAGATGGGCTTTGCACGTGCTGTCCCGGCGTACCCTGGTGACTGACCTCTTTTATTTCCCCTGCTGTCTACCCTCCGGGGTCTCCCAAGGGCAGCCATGAGCATGTCCAAGAGCAATAGGAGGAACTTCAGAATCTTCATGGGTTTTCTTGGTCCTCTAGCAACCCTACTCTGCACCTGAGCTTACTGCTCTTTGAGCAGCCCCTGTTACCGTCATGTTCCCCAATACGGGTGGTGGGTCACAGCCGTGCCTCCACTTTGCACTGCTAAGTACCACGGCGTGCCTCTTGGAAAACAAACCCAGGCAGGAATACGGCCTTTCGTTTATAGCATGGCTCCATCACACATCCACCAAACCCGAGCCGATTATCGGAGGACAACACGAGGTCAAGCGCCATACCCACACACACCTCCGCGAAAGCCCTATTACAGAACCATAATTTTGGAAATGTCAACCACAACAGCTACATCTGGGCAAAGATGAGCAGAGGGCCAACTGGAGGACCTTGAGATTCAAGTCAAGGACAGAAAAGCTAACGAATATTTGCAGCAGGAACAAACACCTCAGGTACAGAGAACTGCTCTTGATAGATATTTAATGTGAAGGGTTATTGACGCAGAACATCACTTTGCCTCCCTCGAGCCACCTAAAGATTAAGAGGCTAAAAGCAATGCCTCATGCAAACAAGAACTGTCTTCGCCAAGGAAGCAGACACCCTTTCCCAGCTAGAGGAGACTCAGGGGGTTTTGTGGTCAATGGGAAGCAATACTGACTGGCTGACGTACTTCTAAGAAATGCAGTTTACGTAACACACCGTTACGCCTGAGACACTGTAGGGGTGGGACCCCTGGGTGCGCTGAGAGCGCAAAGAGGTCCTGTACCTTCTCTTTAGTTGTGTTGGTCTTCATATACCTGCGAAGTATTCAAATCCTCTCCTGAAGCTGGAAACGTTCAATAAAAGACCATGTCTTTCATCTAATCTTAAGACAATTTCTAAGCTGCCAAAATTCTTCGGGACAGGAAATAGTCTTGAATTTCAGGTTTGCAACAACCCCTGACTCAGACTCTTAGCTACCATATGGGTAAGAAAGCATTGCAGCTTTCTGGTACTGCAGAGTTCTGCTCTATATTCTACCTTAAAAACACACACAACTATGATCTTTCTGAAAATTCTGCTAACAAACACATCTCCCTTACAACACAGCTCTTCCAGATAGATTTTCTTTCCTTTCTGATTTCAGAACAGCACTTCTTTGACAGCAACCTTAGCCTTATTCAACACAGTGGTTTTGTTTGTTTGTTTGTTTTTCATTATTTTCTATTCCAGAATACTGGTAGGAAAAAACTCTTGGCATTTGAGACCTGTTTCCTTTGCCTTCCAGCTTGCACACAAACATTTGAAAACAACATTCTGGCAGCAGTAATTTTATTTTTTTTTTACTAGTGTCGTGGTTACTTATGTATATCTCATCATTCTGCGTGTGATTTGTTGCAGGATAACATTCTCACAAAGTTCAGTTAGGGAGGTTTTTTTGGTGCACTCTTAGACTGTTGGAACTGCAAACACAAAATCAATTAGGCTTGTCAGGGTTCACGCTGAACCTAAAATGAAAGCGTTGGGAGGTCGTGACAAAACTTTACAGCTGTTCACAAACAGAGCTTCCAGAGAAGTTAGACAAACCTAGAGTCTTACCATCAGTAAGCTTGCTCATAATCTTTTTACCGGAAAATCTTTTAAACATATCTCAAACGACATCTACATCATTTCACTTTGCAAATATTTAACACCTACCTGCAAAGGGAAAACAAACTTGCCGAGTCAAACAAGGACAGAAACTCTAACCAGCCCTCCTCGTCGGCGGCTGTGAGCCTGCAGCGCATGGATCCCTGAGGAGTCAGGAATTTCACCTAAAGAGCTAGCGAGGAGTAATTTAAAGTAAAGCAAGTTCCTATTTCTAATGCAACAACTTACAAATGTTCCTGTTTTCAGGAATTTACCATTTGCTGTTATCGTTAGAAAATTGCTCAGACGTTACGGTGAATGGTGGCAACGTGAAACCATGGGCAAATGTAGCAGAGCCAAAATACCAAGCCGCAAATAGAAGCATAAATCCCATAATTACAGGAGGAGTTGGTTCTTCGAGAATGTACCTTAGGCACAGGTATACTTGACAAACATATTAGAAGTAAGTCGACGAGTCTGTGCTTGTCATCGGCTCTTGGGCAAATCAGCTGTTATTTCATAAATGGTTTCTGAAGCAATCCACAGCCCAGCAAACAGCCCAGCACTGCATATGGACCACTAATCTAGCTGTGAACTGTTACAAATACAGCCTCTGTGGATAACGAAGAATAAATTTAGATTCCTTAGCTGCATATTAACAACAGTATAGCTGTACAAATATTTACAGCCGCCTTGGTACGTGCTAAGGACATAAAATCTGCACTGCCACCACAGCATGGAAAACATCTGCTATTATGGTAATTCAAACAATAAACGACAGTATGCTTTATAGTTAAATCTATATAAAATTTGCATTTTCTAATGATAACTTTAAAAAAACCACAAATACAGTTCAGAAAGCGATGCAAATACCAAGATGTTGCAGTAAAATATTAGGGGCCACGTCCTGGGCACCTTACACCCTCATGCCTCCCGCCTTGCTCGTGTCACAAAGCCCGTAGGATTCTCACCTCGCCGAGGGTTAGACAGCAGCTGAGAGTCCGTCTCCCTCACCACGATACCCTGCCGAGTTCTGGTGGAACTGCCTGGGGCGGTGGTGAGGGAGCAGAAACACCGGCCTCTGAGATAAGCGGCCGGTCCGACACCAGCGCCAGACACCCCCGAAGCTCCCGCACGTCCGGGCTGCCTTTTCCCCAAGGCCAGCGGCACCCCCATGCCGTGCTCCCGCTTAAACTGGGGGTCCCAGAAGAGGAGGCCCTGCGCCCCCATTGCATCGCATTGATGAAGAAAACCAGTGCTTGCTCGTTCCCAACCTCCCTTCACCTTCACCCCGCTCCAGTTCACCACCTGGCGCAGTACTGGTTGAGGAGGCACGGTGCTGGGACCACGCCGCACATCTCCACGCGTTCTGACGGACATACAGAGGAGAGGAACGCGGCCCGCACGGAGAGTCTGAGGAAGTCCACACAAGGTCCCCAAGGTTTAGCATCTTACAGTTAACCAAATCCAAGTCTCTGCCTAGCCCAGAGACCTAGCTAGAAAAAAGCCCGGTGATTACGTTGATTTAGATGCCACTTGACGCTTAACCACAGCTCCCTGTACATAACAGCACACAAGGAAATTCTTCGCTCAAGCAAAGTCCAGCAGGGGAGTATGTAATTAGATCTCAGCGCAGAAATTGAGATGAGTAAGCCAGTCTGGTACTGTTAATACACCATTGCCTCATCATTTAACTAATCCCAAATTAAAAAAAAATATTATTTTGCAGTAAAATATACTTGAAAATAAACCCACAGAAAATATCGTCCTGTACTGCACACACGAGCATAATATTTTCTAGCTTATCTTTGACATAGACTTAATTTTCTGCACACAGGTATTTTTACGTTTTAAACTATATCTCCCACTGGTGGAATTCCAGGCAGTCCTGTGAGGAGATATTTCCCAATAGGAGATACCATCCTCATAGTTTTAGAGTCTTCGCCACCTCCGTTCAGCATCCCCTCTGCCACGTACCTAGGGCCACGCGTACTCTGTTTTCGGTCCCTCTGCCGTCAGGCAGCAGACACCTTGGTATCCTTTACGACCGGCGGAGTCCGCGTGCCACCACCACCCCACGGCCGTGGGTTTTGGCCGTGCGTACGCGCGCGATCGCGACGGGGCCAGCCTTACGGGTCTGTCGTGCCATAAGCAGCCCGAGCGCTGCCGTAGGGAGCGGCGGGGTCCGTCCTGACCCCCCCACCCCCCAGCATCACAGACCATGACATCACCCTGTCCGTTTTGGCACGGCTTGCTATCCTCGGAAGACTGCATGGGTTCGTCTGCCGGAGAAAAGGCGCAAACGTGCAGAAGGACCTTGACGAATTTCCCTGCTATTTCTGGAAGGCAGCACTGTGGAACCGCGATCCCCCCCCCCCCCCCC
>JANVCT010000050.1:18443094-18458134 GCA_026770115.1 Aviceda subcristata
AGGGCCCGCTTCCTCGCTGTTGCAGCAGAAACCCCGAGAAGAGCAGCTGCTAAGAAGCAGCACTAAATAATACCCAGCTTGTCTTTTATTGTTATATTTACCAGAAACGTGACAAAAACGGTATTTCGTAACGCGGCGTGCGACGAGACGGCTTGTGCAATATCAGCACGCGGGGGCCAGGCTCCCCGTCAGAGCTCTCCTCGGATGTTAGACTGTCTTGCCTAATCCTTCTTAATCCTATCGTCAGCTGCCATCGTGTCAAGGTATGTCAGCCTTAAAAATGAAGAAATATCTTAAGGAAATGATGCCTTGCAAGGAATAATGCTGAATTTGGATTTAGTAGGAAGATAATGACTTATCTTTTGTTGAAGAGCCATCTTTTGCAACTGGTACTACTTCCCAAATGCATTCTGTTTCTAACAGCGGCTCAGGAACACTTTTTTTTCTTTATTTTTTTTTAAGGTGTTTTACCTAAGATGTTTCACTTAAATTGTGCTTCAAGGTAAAAAAAACCAAACCTGCAACAGAGATCCAGCAGAGGTAATTGACTCGCAGCTGAATCTCCTGAGGTCTTGGAGCTGATTGTAAATCAAACACAAGCTTACATTTGCAAGTGTACTCTCTTGGACTTAAAATATACTGTATCAGACAAACCTTAGCTAAACTTGATCTATAGCTGACTTACAGTGCAAGGATTGGTATGCTGGAGTCATTGCTTATTAGCAGTGCTGATTGTCATGGTAATTACACTGGTTTTAGTATGCTGGTTCTGAAAATAGGGACAATTTCAAATAATTGGTGCAAGCTGATTGCCATATGCAAAAACAGTGCTTCCAGAGAACTGTGAGATTGTTTTCATTCTGCTTCAGAGAGCTATTGCTGAACAATAATTCATTTGAAAGTAAAGCTAAATAAATATTAACAACAGAATCCGCAGGGTGAAATCACTGAACCAAGCCCACCAAACTCACCAGTCCCTGCATTACAACCACACCAAAGAGAAAGGACTTTGCTTTTCTGTAAATGGAG
Organism: Aviceda subcristata; assembly: GCA_026770115.1. NCBI lineage: Eukaryota > Metazoa > Chordata > Aves > Accipitriformes > Accipitridae > Aviceda > Aviceda subcristata. The sequence continues at coordinate 18,444,124 of JANVCT010000050.1, forward strand.
TTTATTTCTCCAGGAAGATGAAGAATTTAAAGAGTGGTGGTAATTTTGCTTGAGGATCTTTGGTGCAGAGACGCTCAGAACTACCAAATGCCTGTGCCAACGATACTGCCCTCTTCACACTGCCGTCGAGAACTGGGGAAACCCGGGTCGAAAAGAGGAGGCAACTTATGACTATATACTTCCACAATCCTTTCTCTGCCTATTTAGTGAAACACTCCGTCTCTCTTTCTGTACCCTCATGTCTTATTCAACAAAACAGCTAAAAATGAGTACAATTCTTCTACGAACTCTACACCTCTTTTCAGAAGAAATACGTGGTATTTTGCCTGTCCTAAATTGCCTTTCTCTCCACTAAGCGTTTCAACCATTAAGTGTTTAGTTCCCTGAGTCTAAAGAAAACCTCTGCCTAAGGAATCCTCCCAGCTTTCGCGCGCGCACCTCGATGGGAGGAGCGGCAGACGCAGACGGTTACGTCCCAGCTGCCGGCCGCCTTCCTCTCGGAACCGGGCAGGCGCACGAGGACGTGGCCGTCCCTGGTCAGCGCATCGGTCTGGCGTACCCAAGGGGCACCGCTCTGCCCAGGAGCTCTCGGAAGAAAATCATCTCTCGCCAGATGCTTCGTAATTCACAGGGTCATGTACGAATACGGAAGGAAATACAGAAAAGGTATAGCCAGTGAGTTCTTTGGGCTTGCTATTTTCTTATTCAAAATAAAAAAAAAAAAAAAAAGAGGATGAGAAAACACAAAAGTGAAGGACAACAAATCTCCAACCTTTCAATTTCAACCCACTGGTTTTAATTTGGGAGAAAAACTTGGGTGCAGCCCTAGTTTTCACTGAACTAATTCACACGTTGGAATTCCGATTACACAGGTGAACTTCATTGGGTAGGTGCAGAGTATTTTGACCAAGAAGGCAGAGTATGGCACCAAGAACAGACGTCAGTGAGTTGGAAAACATCAGAGTGGCAATTTAGAAATACTCATAATGCAAAGGGGGACCAAGGGGAGGAAAATGTTTATACCAAATAAATAATATATTAAAAACTGAAAAAACCACCACTGTTTTTTCCCTCTAACAGTAGGCCATCATTACCTAAATTTCCTTAGCATAGCTTTCCTGACAGATTAAAAATGTTCTCTGACTGGAACACTAAGAGTTTACATGACTGTTTGGTAGCATTCAGAACTGCAACAGGAAAAACTTAGCAATATTGTCTATAATATGCTGCCATATATATTCTTGCAGCTGCTTTATGTCTGACAATTAATCACCAGCTGTAATTGCTGTCATGAGCAGAACACACTACAGGTAGTCTTCAGCACACAAGATTGATGGGAGCCAGGTTGGAAATTCAATTAGATATCAGATAATTTGTTCCAAGATAATTTGCTTACTGTAACTTGCTCGGACTCCTGGGGTATTTTGCTAAAGATCTTAAACGTTACAGACTTCTTCTGCACACATCACAAACCTGATTATCTATTTCTCTGCCCTTTGTACAAACATAGTCTCTCTCACCAGTCCCAAGCGTATGAAAATCATGAGTCAGCCCTAAGCCATCAAATTATGAGTTTGGATGGAGAAAAGAAACCGCAGTATTTTAAAAGAATAAGTGCAGAGGTTCTTATCTTGTTTCTGATAAGATCTGTTTTATAACATCAAGATAATAATTAGATGAAACAAATGCTTTCTTTACTGTTTAGTGTCAGAATTGTTTGGAAAAAGAATAAAGAAAAAAAGTTAGATAATGCAGTGTGATCTGGGAAGAAGTAAGGATACCGAGGCGTGCAGGGCCCACAGGCGCACACCAGCACCTGTCAGATGGGGGAAGGACAGAAGGGAAGATTTATGTTGCCGTCCTGTCGTCATATTGTTCAGCCTAAACATTCTCAAAAGGAACCTCCCTAATTACCCTGAAACGGGCTGGAGTGCAGCTAAACACAGACAGGAATAAATAACGGTAATAACAGCAACGGCAAAGCTGAACTGGCTGTAAACTCCTAGAACTGAGTTTGTAAATCTGAATTTTTTAGCAGGTTAGCACTAGGGCTAACGCAGCTGGACCTGGAGCGGCTGTCGGTGCTGCCCCCACCATAAGCCAGCAGGGCGGGGGGGGGGATAAATAAATAAATAAATAAATAAATAAATAAACCAACCAAGGAGACCCTCGGGAGCGCTTTAGGAACGACCCTTTCTGTCTGCCGTGGTCGTCATTCAGCCTGCAGCAGCGCTGGCTAACGGGCCGGAGGCAGCGAGCCGGGAGAGCAGCGCCCGGCTGCTGGAAGAGGGGAAACATTTCACGGGCAGCGGGCAGCGGGCAGCTGCTGGTGCCAAACCGGCTTATTAAACGGAGGGATTTCACCCCCTCCACCCCGCCGCGGCACCCCGTACAGCGACGTGGCAGTATCCCCAGCAGTGATCCGAGACGCCGCAGCTTCCAGGACCAGGACCAGGACCAGGACCACCAGCCTGGGGCTTGATCCTGCAAAGCCTCCGCTGCCGTTCGCCGTCCCGACCCCGCGGGAGATCCCTCGCCGTAACGAAGGCTGCGTCGGGAAGGGTTGGCGTCGCGCGAGCCCTCGGTCTGCAGAGTACTGCCTACAGGGCAATCGCATCCCCCTCCATTTGCCTTCATTTGGTTCTTGCCTGTATTCGTTTTAGGGAACATGATACACTGCGTTGCTGCTAAATTTACCTTCAGGGCATAATCTTTCACATTATGTGGTCTCTACAAATAACAACAACAATAACAATAATAGCATTTTGATGGCTTTATTAATATACAGTCCTCTAGCGGCTTCTAAAATAGGCATGTAGCACCTTTGAATCTCTGTAGCTTGACAGTGTAAGGTCTCCTTTTGGTTGGCCAATAGCCTACGAATTTGGGCCATTATTCAACATGCCACCGAAACGTCACCTCCATGAAATTACAACAAGGAGGTGAAAATTAGTCCGGCCCTCAACATGTCTCAGCTTTAGCCTATAAGATGGGAAGTTCAAGGTATGTTCTGAAAGCAGCCACCTTCTCACTGGTAGGAGGCCAAATATTCATCTGTCTCTCTTGGAGAATCATCATTTCTAAGTACTGGCAACAAAGGGTACAAATTATTTGTGTTATACAGAATGTTTATCATAAAGGTATTGTTTAAAAGAGGAGGCAGAAGATGCCCAAACCACTCAGCTATTACCGTCGCCAACTCAACCTTGTCATACTTGTAAGAGCCTCGGCCTCAGACTCAAAACGTCCTCCAACTTACAAGTTTAATCTACACTGAACAACTCGTGCAGGTCTAGTGTCAGTTACTGAATTAATTGATACTGCACAAGGCAGGATGGCAAACACCACTCTAGTTCATCAGTGTCAGCTTTTACAAAGTTCTTAGACAATATATTCCTTTAACGCTAGGCTACCGTTTCTGGCTTTGGTCGCACCCATCTTAGGCTCACAAACATGTCAGATGGCTCTTGTTCCTCTCACCAAATAAGAGCTACCTGTAGATGTTTCTCCACAGATATAACTCAGGTGAGAGTGCTGCCAGCAGTAATAAAAAACCTCTACAATAAATTTACTATAAATAAGCTGTGCCTTTTTTACACGAGTAATATGCCAGTATGCCAAAGATGGTGTCATCACAAACTTTATTGTGGGTAACACTGGAGCTCATTTTGACACATGGGGAGAAGACCCATTTTTAGTCTCCATGAAAATGTTTCGGCCTACAAATAATTTGTAAAGGAGAGGATGTTGTACACTGAAATTTGGTTTATTTGCTTTTATAAGTGAACTCTCGGAGGGCCTGGGTTTAGGAATGCTAGGCAGTACTGAGAGTTTTGTCCAAAAATTAAAAGCAGATGGTGCATAGCCAGTTTTGCTTTATGGAACATTTCTGTGTGTACATAAAAAGTTGTTTAGTTTCTTTTCTAAATGTCTTTTTTTTTTTTTTTTTTTTAATTTTCACAGACAGGGCCTCACTTCTGATCTCTTGGTCTACAACAAGCATGGCAATATCTCAGCATTATCCTCACTCTGTCCCCAAACTTTGGTGTTTTGGTATATGAAGAGGCAAAGAAGAAAACAAAGGACCTTCTCTCTGTGGCCATTCACAGAACATGTCATGAGTTCTCTGTGTTAAGGAGATGCTCAGAGCAAACATTCCCCAAAAAAAGGAAGATGACTCCTAGGATCATGGTTTCCCACTAAAACTCCTGCCTGTCTAACAGGATTTCAAACAGTTCCTCTGCTTTGTACAGGCTCAGATCTTCCAAGCACTCCTAGATCCTGCACTGCCACATCACCCAAACCCACGATGGCTTGCAACTAGATATCGTAACCTTGCACATCTCCTTTCTAGTGTTCACTAATTGGTCGTAACGATCAGACGTGTGTTAATTATGAGACGTATTTAGCCATGCCAACTAGTGCAGCAATTTGTAGCATGCAAAGATGAGTCTGTGAAGGACTCCCAAGTCAGCTAGAGCTCTGAGGAGGATCTGTGTAGAACATCTCCTTAAAACGAGCTCCCCAAAACAGGTTAAAAGGCTTTTCAGCTAGAAAAACAAAGCCAACCAAACAAACAAACAAAAAGCTGCATTTTGTTAGAGCAGAAATATGAGGGGTTTTAACAGAAAAAATGCTCAAAGCCACTATGTCTGAGTGCAAACGACAGTTTATAATCCAGTCGCTCCCTGTCCCTGGTATCTCTGCTTAGAGGACTAGTTTCAGCAAACACAGTGACTCTCTGAGGTGCCCCACGCACTGCACAGCCTCCTGCTCCCCGGAAAGTTTTCTTTCCGTCATTTCTGAGGTCTCTCTGCCCACTACAGCCCTCCACCGCACTGGCCTCCTTGGCTGCCAGCCCTGCTGTTTCCTTCCCTGAGCAGGCTCCCACGTCCCTCTCCCCACTTTCCAGGAGGTTCCAGAGAAAGCCAGTCATCTTATTTAATCATTAAAAATTAGCATTAAAAAGTATGAAGAAGTACATCGTAGAAGAAATACACCAAGTGCACTGGCCATCACAAATCCGTATTTCCCTTCAAAGGAATCCAGAAAAGATAAGGAAAACACGTCTGTTTTCAGTCAGACCTTCACTGGCAACTTGGAGACCACACCTCCGCTGGAAAACAGCTGGGATAATAGATCAGAAAGAGAAAACTCCTTCCCAAAGATTACTAATGCACGATGACAAGATTATGTTCTCGTGGTTTCTGCTTTATCCTTCACCCTAGTGCGCCTTATAACCTGGGTCAGTTCTTCTGTGAGCAACATGCAAGCTCAGTGTCCTTATCTCTCTACACTCAGCGGTCAAAAAAATACATTCCTGTATTAAAGCTGCCACTTCGGCTTGGCGTAAGGTACGGTAAGTAAGAGCATTCAGTTAAATTTTTCCACCAAATAATAAAAATCAGTTAAATACTTCCATCAAATAACCCTGCCTTACTCAGGAAACCTTCTGATAAACATGTAGCAGCTGTAATTTTTCAGGAGGGATGAACAGACTCACTTTTTTTTTTCCTTTTTCTTTTTTTCCCCCACTTTTTTGTCACAGTACCCTCAGATTCATCTAAAGCACCAGCCAAATTAAATCACAAGTTTTATTTAGAACTATAAAAACCTTACACTGAGCTATTCATCACAGAAAAATGGAATGTTTGAATTTATTTGTCTGACATTTATATGTACCATCTATCCTCAGGAAACCGTGAAGCTGTCAATCTATTATTTATGGAAACAAGAGACCAGAAATAGGTGCACATGCTTTCAGACAAATCTAGTGGCCTGTACAAACACTCATTTCCTCCCTCAGTCTGTTTAAATCCTCTCTATTATTGAAAAACTGACGTTTATTGATTGAATACTACATAATGATGCAAAATTATGATATTCCACAGGTTGGGAAATTAATACTTTGACTCTAACACAGATAGGGTGCTAATGTTGATGTTAAACCGCTATATTTCATGCAAAGCAGCAGTATTTCCTCTCAGAGATGTCAGCCTTCCTAAGGAGATCATAATACTTAAGTGATACCAAGACAGTTACTGTATCATCTTTTCAATTAAACCTTTTATTTATTTAATTTTGTAAACTTGAATTTGCAGAGGGTTTCTTAATTTTCCTGGCTCTCAGAAGAGATGAGAGAATAGCTTGGGACAAGCAGCTCTTTGACGCGTTCCCACTTCTTTCTTTAATTGCAGATACACTTGTATGCAATGCATGTGGTTTATTCCCAAACGCGTTTACCATAAGCCGCCAATTAGCCAACAGATGTTTCTATAAATCATACCTATCTGCCGGGTGCTGTCTGTAAGATTACGCCATTTGGGGCCACAAGCGAGCCAATAAGTAATGGGGTATTTCACCCTTAAAAGAACCAAGGCCATGAGAAGGAACACGGCAGCCTTACATTTAGACAAGAGCGTAAGAGCGTCTTGCAGGCTCTTGTCCCTTCTGGCCACAGTTAAAACAACTTAGATGGGGCAAAAGTATGAGCAACCGCCTGGAAAACTTTCTAGACCCTATATTTGCACTGGCCTAGAATGAATTTACCCGTGTTGGAGTAAGCCTTGCAGCTGTCCCTCCATGGGATAAGACGGGAAAAGTCTGGCTTGCCTCCTAACAGAGAGGCACCAACAAACCGACACAAGCCCCAAGAACACAAGCAAGTCAAGGAGGACCCCCTCCGCCCCCCTCCTGAGAGCAGCCTGTGCAAAGTGCTCAGGCAAGAGGTGTGAGGACAGAGCCAGGGACCCCCTCCACCTCCTGCTCCCAGTTCAGGGGGCAGTGACAAGGCAGGTCGAGCCAACTTAAACTGGACCAACACCCTGCTCCCCAACCACGGCGTCCTGCCAACCCCCCTGTCCACCATCCGCACCCCCCAGCCGCTGTGGTCAACCACTGCAGCACACAGAGAGGACAGAAAAGAAACCCTACAGCTATATACAGAGGGGTTTATAATTATACAGGGGTTTTAGAATTATATTACACCCTTCCTAAAATGCAGGGAGTGATGCTCAGGCCTTCACAAATGTACTCCGGACGCAGACAAACTACAAGTATTCACAGTGACACAGAAGGCAAAACAGTAAACATCACTTTACCCCCCCCCCCAATAGTTCCTAATTTTCCCTCTGCCTTTTTGAACAGTGCTGAGCACTGTGACAATGTATTTACGGAACAATGTCCAGCGACTCTGGGCTCTCCGTCTTGCATGGTAATGTCATGCTGATTTAGATCCTCTCACTGTGGGCGTACAGCTAGCATAGTTTTCCTGTATGCTTTACTTTGCATTTGTAGATACAGAATACATGTTTCATGTCCTGTTCTCATCTGTATATTAAAATAGAAATATGAGTATACATATATGTATATTATACATGCACACACACACACAAACACACTGTAGTTATATAATGTATACTTATTTATTAGTATATTTAACAGTAAAGGCCTCAGCACGGATGCCTAAGAAATTCCATTGTCACCCTCCTCCCTTGTGAGATTTGACCATTTATTCCCACTTTCCATTTCCTACCTTTTAAATAGTTATTAATATGCAGAAGACCTTCTCTCCTATCCTACCACAACTTAATTTCTTTAAGAGCCTTCAGCAAAGGACCTTGCCAAAAAGCTTTTTGGCAGAATATCAACTGGGTCACTTCTTCTGTATATTCAGTGATGATCAAACAACTCTAATAGATTTGCAAGGTACTAATCCCCTTTCAAAAGCTGTCTTGGTTCTTCCTCATTATATCGTACTTACCTTTGTGTCTATTAGTTCTGCGATGGCTTCTAACAGTTCACACGCTACCAAATTTATAGATTGTCTTAAGCTTTCTGAATTCCCCATTCCACTTAAATCCTTTTTAAAAAGAAGTTGAATTTATATTTGCTATTTCACTCTCATCCAGTACCTCAACTGATTTAATCAATAGATGCCATAACATAGCTGAAAGTTTCCATTTTCATAGTTACGTTCCCTCAGGGTGCCCAAGTAAATAGCACCTAGTGCTGGTAATTTCTCTGCATTCACTCAATCTATTTCTTCTAAATCTTATTCCTTTGACACCTTCGTTTGAGAAAGTACTGTTTTAAAGTCTGATCCATGTAGCACAAAGCCCTCTGGTTTCAATGTCTTCTTGGTGGTGACGCTCACTGAAAAGAATTGGTTTAATTTTTCTGCATTTTTGTCCTGTGAGAACTCCTATTAAACCATGATCATCTATTGGCTCCACAGTCTTCCTGGCAGGCTTCCTAATATGTTTGAGAAATAAGTATATTTTTAATTTTTATGCCTTTAGAAAATTGTTCCCCAAAGTCTTTTTTTTTTCCTGCCTTATTAATTTTACATTTAACTTGTTTATGTTCTTTTTCCATTTGAATGTGATGTTCATTTTAGGTCTTTTAACTCCTAGTAATCCCCCTTACTCTGATGTTTAACTTTGAACACTTATTTGGAGTTCTTTTCCAAGTTTTCTTTTTCCATAAGTGAAAGACATTTATTCTGAAGTTCTGGTATATTATATTCAAGCGATCTCCATGTTATGCCACAAACGCATTTTTTTTTCTTTTGGCTCTTCCTTTTCATTTCTTGGAAGTAGTTTCTTGATTTTAGGGTAGTTCTGCACGATTGCAGGGAAAGGGCTAAATCCGAGTGCATTGTGACAATTACCGTATTTGGCAGTAACATTCTGAAGTCAGCCCTGGATCAGGATAATTCAGGACTTGTTTCAGCCAGTGTTCCAATGGCTCCTTTAAGAAGCAGCCATCTCCGAGGTCCAAAACCTCTTCTCTGCAGCACGCATCCCACCACGACGTTCCCCCTTCCCTCCCGGGGCTACGCGTGCTGCTCGTCTTCTCCTCCGTCAGCGGGATCTCCGCCATCCCCACGAGGGCGTCTCTGTCGCCGTTACGGAACCGGGCAACATTCAGCGGAGAACGGCAGCCCGCTGAGACTTTGTGTTAATTCTCAGCGGACTGGACCTGTTTACCTTATCTGACTGTAAGTGGTCTAGAGCCAGGACTAAAACTCACATCTCCTAATTCTAAGCTCTTCCTCTAGTCAGCGTGTTTCTGTTCACACTCAACGGTGAACAGAACGGTCAAACCCAACGGTTTGACTTTCGACAACAGTACACAGATGAGTGATCAGCAGTACGCGTTCCACGATCAGCTGGAGAGGTTCCCTGCCAGCAAGCGGGATTTCAGGGGAGGAGAGAGCTTTACCAATCTTGTGCCTACTTCCCTGGAAATGGTCCTGAGGCATTTGGTGTCAGCAGAAGCCTCGCCAAGCAAGGCAGCAGGCAAGACCTCCACGGTGTGAACTTCAGCCGCCCCTTCCGCGCCGGTTTCAGGTCCTTGTCCTGCGGGCTGAGGGGCCATGGGGATCGGACATCTGAGGCGACGCTTCGCAGTGTACAGCTCAGCCCTTCCTTCTGACCACAGTGCAGCAAGGAAGCGCTTGGCCTTACTCCATGCCGCTTCCGTGGCTCGCCCTCTGCAAGGAACCTCAGCTGGACCAGCCGCCGGGCTCCTCCAAACCCAGAGACCCGAGTCCTGCCGCCTGATCCGGCCTCGAAGGAGGGAAGGAAAGCTTGGCTCCTTACTTTTTCAGCACAAGAAGGAGAGGAAGCACAAAGCAGGGAGTGTGTCTTGGCCGCAAGAGTTAGCTTGTCGTTTCCGCACCGCAGGATAGGACGCGGGGCGCTGAGCCCGCCAAAGGCACCACCACCAGTGGCACCTGGCGGAGAGACTTCTAAAGGGAGAACGCACGACCTGCTCTGCGGCAAGAAGCTAAGCCACAACTTTTCCTTTTCCGAGAATTAACTGTGGGAGAAATTGCCTGTCTTGCTTGTTTTATGGGGAAAGGGGGAACCGATATGTGACTTGCAGCATCAAAACAGATACGGCCCACGGCCACACGGTCTAAGAAGCTGTGCTAACTTGAGGCAAGATCACCGTGGGTGATCCAGATTAACATTTCAGCACAGTACTAACGCACGTTAAGGTTAAGGCATTTTCCTTCTGCATGGGATCTGAGTTATAAATGGAGCTAACATCACAGAGAAAAGAAACCCTGGGCCATTTTCCTAGGAAACAACGAAAAATCTGAAAAAAACCACTTCAAATAACGGTTATTTTACTCTAATATCTGCATAGCCATGCTATGTACTGGATGTTGCTGATTAATTAATGAAGTCTATCTGATGATGTCTCCCTGTGAAGGACGTACAATCTATATTTCAAATTACATTTGAAAATTTAATCATCAGAAAGTAGAATTTGCTCATTAGTTAGTAATAATATATTAAGTTCCTCTGTCTGTCCCCAAATAGGATGGATAAAGACTAATTAATTAAAGCCATGCCACAGAATATGTGGAGTCCCACTGGTGGCATAAAAAGGAGCAAAGGAAGCTATAAATCCTGGATATGTTAGACATGCGGCAATGTGTTAGTGATGGACAGCCCATCACTAACACAGATACTTCATACAAAATCAGAATAAATTGCTTCAAAACATACAGTCTAAATACAGATGTTCCTCATCCTAGCGCCAACAGGAAATTTCTCTTTGATATGTTTCTTTTCTAGAACAATACAGCAGCTGAGTCTTTAAAACCTTTGAAAGAGACATTTCTGTTCTCACCCTGCAACCGGTTAAGGCAATTTTTACTGGGTGACAGGAAAATCTCACGGAGAGTACCACCTATTTCGCGCTGCCCGCAAACACCTGTGGAAACGCCCTAACTGGAGCCACCCCTCTAACTGCAGCGGGCACCACCTGCCTGGCGAACGTGCAGAGCCTTTCTCCGGAGAAGCCCACGGGATTGAGCCACAAAGTGCCACGAGCACCGCGCTCACCGTGTCCTGCAGGAGGCAGCCGAAGTGCTCTCCCCCCCGCCTGCCCCCCCAGTTGTACTGGGGGTGACGGCTATGCCCTCGGCTCCTGAAGGCGGGGGAAAGCAAGCCTGCCCCGCGCCAGTGCCCAGTCTGCCGAACTGGGGGCAGCGCCGTCCCGGAGACTGGCCGCGGCCGCCGCGACCCCGAGCGTAAGGGCTGTCCCGTCGCAGAGTGTACAAGTCTCTGCTCCGCTCTGCAGAAGGGTGAAGGCTAACTACCATCCAGAGTAGCCTTAATTAACCTGTACTGAACACCAGTGCTTTGTGTAGTTCATTCATGGCGTCAGAAAGGACTTTTACATGTATTTGCTTAGAGTTCCTCAACATAAATCCAGTTAGTAGCACAGGAAAAAAAAAAAAAAAAAACCAAAACTTGCAACATTTCTGTTTTTTGAGATATTTGAAAGCAATCAAATTCAATTTGGTTTTACTGCAATTCATATTCGGCAGACATACAGGGCAGCATAATAAATTCAGCTCACTACAGGAAATATATCTAAATTCTAATAGGAACCAATAGCATTTATGTGAATAGTTACAGTACATAGACCAGAAAATTAAAAGGCAATTTTTTTCCACTGTGACTTATTCTGCCACTTGAATATTGATATCTATAGAATGTAATGAGGCTACAGATACTTTATATTAAGCTTATTTTATTCACAGACCTATACCATGTATGTTAGTCCAAAGACAACGATTCTTACGTTTTTCTTTTGATATTCATACCATGCCTCATTCCTCTTCAAAAAACACAGCATACACATTTCTTCTTCATTTGTGCTCTTTACACATTTTCTGTCAGCCATACCAATCAAAGAAAGCAGAATACCTTTCCTTCCCAGCCATAGCACTGGATTTTTAATTATCATTGATTCTCATTGTCATTCCTCTCTCCTGACACTAAACATGTGTACCTTAATTTGCATATTAAAATCAATGTCACAGTCAATCATTAAGTGTTTAATAAACCCATAATATTTGACATGGGTATTTTTCTGTCTCCTGACTGCCGTGTAACATAAATGATCTTATAAACATCCCATTTGCTCCTCACAGCGGATCCCCTTCCTGCAGAGCGATTTAACTGCTTTTTGAGGAAGCAGCCCCCCCGAAGATTGATTTCCAAAGGAAGACAGAATGTGCATCTAAAACGCACCTACAGGAGTGGGTGGATGTCAGTCAAGTCACGATGGAGTTCTCCCCGATTCCCGCAGAGTCCTGGCACTTTTTTGCATTTCAAGGTCAAAGACAGCTGCGGGCTGACCAACCTCCTCCCTGAGGTCAGTAAGGAGTAGTCGCTTCCCACTCTCCGTAATAATAATTTTTAACAAACAGGTTTTGCCCCCACCCCTTGGCTCTGAATGCCAAAATAAATTTACTGCACACAGCGAGAATACAATCAAGTCCAGACCCAGCTTTAAACTCACAGGTCTCAAAAATCTTCAGCCACAGTCATGCTCACTTCGCTATTGTGCTCCTTCATTAAAATTCCTCCTTTTGGAAATGCACCGCGATTTTGAAACACTTCTCTGTGACCCAGTTCTGTTCCCATCATTTCGTATTCTTCTGTGAAAATTCATGTCTGGGGTTTTTTATTTTTCATTATCAAATATTTGCCAGGTTTTCATTTGTGTGAACTTACATACTTACAGCAATATTTCTTTCTAAAATCCTTCTAAAACCTTTTATAATAAAAATGTTAATATCCAAAATTATGCGAGAGACATCAATTTTGACCTCTTCTAGTGATTAGCCTTATATAGTCTCAGGTAAGGGGCATTCAGTTTCAATCTCACTCTCAGAACTGCCAACATAAAAATCTTTTCAAGATCTTCACACATTTTCTACTAAGGTGAATTGATTTTAAATATAGGATAGAGATGATATCTGCAGGTATTCATTAGCTGACACTAATTCATCTCTTTGCAACTGCTACTTACAGTTCCTACATTCTCTAACAGACTAGCACTTACTAACCAAGTACCTGCTTTTCTCTCCAGTACCCAGCATCCAAAAAAATTACTTCTCTACTTTGTGATTTTGCTGTTTCAACCTCAAACAACATCTCTTTTTCACTTTCTAGTTGATTAACAGACATGGTCCTAAGTAACACTACATACATTCTATTACGTGTTTTCTTGTCACTTCTTTTGCTGATTCTCTGGGCTGGAAAATCTGATATTTCCAGCTGCCCGTATAACAAGACTGCTGGCGACACCTCTCCCGAACCCCTTCTGAACGCCTCTGACAACGTGCGCGCGATACTCCGAACGCAAAGGCTTCTTACTCACAAAACCGGGTGGCGTGAGACCACGTTCCACTTGCTAGGATGAGTTCTGCAGCTCGACTCGCTCCCCCCGTGACCACCGCTTCCAGCAAACAAGCTTTCCTCCGCTCGCTGCCACCACACCACGATCTACTCCCACTCTCTTGCCTGCCCATTAGAAACAGAAAGGTAAAGAATAATTTCTTTTATGAAAAAAAGGAATATGCCGCATAACAGAAAATTAGTTATAAGATCCATTTCTTTTAATAAAATTACTTTAAAAAGCACTTAGCGCAATCACCCCATCTTAACTAGCATGGCCTACTGTCAGTATTCATACTGTTACTGGTCTGATTTTAATAGTAAATTTTGTAGAACAGAGATTTTTCTTCTTACGTCTCTGTGTGAATAAATATCACATACTTCTGCTATACCGTGGGCTACCTTGTGCTTGGCTCCTACAAACACCTGAAGAGAGGGTGTCGTGGTTTAACCCCCGCCAGCGCCGAAGCACCAGGCAGCCGCTCACTCACTCCCCCCACCCAGTGGGATGGGGAGGGAACTGGGCAAAAAACACTAAAACTGGTGGGTTAAGGTAAAGACAGTTTAACAGAGCAGAAGGGAAGAAAATAATAACTATAACGATAACAACAACAACAAGAAAATAATTGGAATACTTAAAACAAGTGATGCACAATGCAATTGCTCACCATTCACTGACTGATGCCCAGTTAGTTCCCGAGCAGCGATCTCCCCCAGCCCCACTCCCCCCAGTTTACATACTGGGCATGACATCACACGGTATGGAATACCCCATTGGCCAGTTTGGGTCAGCTGCCCTG